>CM070825.1:17162870-17385323 GCA_036326025.1 Chrosomus eos
TAGTTTGTCATAAAGGAAAGCGTGGATCCAAATTGTTCTGTGGGTCAGTCGTTTTTTCTACTTATTGCCTATTTAGGAAATCAAAATTGTAAAATAAATGCTCCTCTTCTGCCACCTACTGATGGCCCTCCTACGTACTTCCGCTCAATTTTCATTTTCCTTCAGTACTACGTCTGGGATTCTGCTGTAGACCAGAAAATGTCAAATAAGGAGAGAACTGGCACTGTCTGGTTACTTCCGGTTTCTGGACTGGCTGCAGTAACACGTCTCTGTCCATGCGGGGGCGCTCGCAGGCGAGTGCAGAATGAATGGGAGTCTATGGGGTTTCACCCCCAGAAATCCACTTTTCTCGGGATATAATTTTTTGTCTAGTAATTTGAATATTGTATTCGAATGTAGATGCAAATAAATTACACACTGCTGGGTGTTAGATTTTTTAGAGTCACTTATTTGCTTTAAAAAGTCTTTTAAAATGTCAATGATATCATACACATCGTATTATTAGCAGAATGCTAGCGTGTTATGGGCAACAACAGCTCAACCTGTAAGAAATCGAAAGGACATAAGTACTCGTTCATTCAACTTTTGACCTATAACCCATGTTGAACTTGCAAAACCTATAATAAAATCTGAGATTTCTCAACGGCAATCGGGTGAAAGAGACACATTTAGCTGTCTCGCTCCATAGACTCCCATTCATTCTGCACTCCGGCGATCGCCCCCAGTGGAACTCTGGTGGAACTACAACCAAAATTCGGTACAATAGGACTTAATAGGGAGTAGAGGTCTGCACTCCCGCGGGAGTCCCGCGGGACCCGCGGGTCGCGACGCAAAACAGTGCGGCGCGGGACAAATTTTGAAAGGTCATTGCGGGAGCGGGCGGGATGATGAGGTGCACTTGCGGGTGCGGGCGGGAGGGAGGATTCGCTGCACTCCCGCAAATTAAATATGAGTGTAAAGCTGAGACCTGCACTCCCGCGGGACTACCGCGGGAAATAAAACAACTAGAAAAAAATAAACCGTTATTTATCTAATGCACAAGCAACAAGGATAACTAAAATGAAAACGATTTACTGGCGCAAGGTCGGAAGCTAACTCTCGCGTGGTTCATTCATAGGCGCAGCAGAACAGCCAAACCTACCACACAGAGGCAATGTCTGCACCACATGACAGGTGGATTGTTTAGTGCTACAGATATAATTATTTAAGAAAGGAACATGCAAAACTTTGCGAGCTGTTACAAATGCAACAAAATACTCACGTAAGTCTGTAACTTCAGGTCTGAAGTGTCATGTGTGCACCGTTTTGAAAGGCAAACTTCCCTGACGTTTACGGCAAGTCAGTCGAAAGTGTCAAGTGCACTAAAAGATGTAACAGAAAAATGTGCAAGCTTCCAAGTTCCAGCACAGCATCGGAGAGGGCTTTCAGTATCTGCGGTCGCTCGCATACTGGAGCAGAGACGGATTAATCTGAAGCCCTCATCAGTGAACGACATGCTATTCCTAAAAATAAAAAACTAGGCGGGATTTTGCGGGCGGGAGCGGTACGAAACTTGATTGTCGCGGGCGGGAGCGGGAGAAAATAACATATATTTTTGCGGGAGCGGGCGGGAGCGGGACAAAATCTTGCGGCAGCGGGCGGGAGCGGGACGAAAAAATCCGTCCCGCGCAGGTCTCTAATAGGGAGTGCCCAGGCTTTCCGTAGACGGGCTTTGTGTAGACTTTGGTTCTCTTACGAGAGGTTCTCTCGTATTGCGTAAGCTAGCTTACGCTACGGAAAGATTCCATCTTTCTGAGAAATTGAAGCCAAAAATTATCCTATAATTTTGTATCCATTGTCAACGCAGTTCAGCTGCAGCAGACCATGATAAGGCTAGCTAGCCGCTCATTGGTTCGCTCACGGAGAACTGCTTAAGCCTATGAGGGAGCGCGGATGAACCCGCGACCAATGAGAGTCTGACTCGCTCTCATTACGTCACCGCCCCCGAAGCGGGCGTGGACGAGGCTATAAATACCCCGAATAGGCTGAATAAATCTGATTTTTCATCCTTCAGCGACGCATCTGCATCTGCTGATCCTGAGAGAGAAGCCGCCGTCGTCGAAAAGGCACCTTCTAGCGAGCGTTTGGGAGACTGAGGAAGCCGGCCGTCTTCGCCACCTTCAGCCGTCCTGTGAGCTAGCGCCATCCGACGGATTGTATCCTTTATACAAAAATGCTTCCTATATATTGTTGTATCTAAAAGAGCGAGCGTCTTTTTCAAGATGTCTCGTAAATTTTCTGGCGGCTTTTGCCGCGCTCCCCTCGAGGCTGGGGACCGCCACCTCTTCTGCGCTCTCTGCCTCGGATTGGAGCACGCCGATCTCGCCCCCGCTGTGGCGGCTGCGAGCTCTGCGAAACTATGCCATTGTTGACCCCGCGGGCTCGACTTCGGCCACTAAGATGCTTCCGTGCCGCCTCTGACTTCGCCGCGGAGAAAGAAACGCCGCTCTCAGAGGCCGCCGGACCCCCAGCCGGAAGCGTTCATCCCGCCGGAGCCTCTCGCTCCCGCTCTCCATCTCCGCCGCTTCCGGACATACAGCTGCCGCCGAGTGGCCGCTCTGTTGCCTCCGTTGACGCCGCGGACACCAAGGAGACATGTTCGCTTCTCGCTTCAGACGGTGAGGATTGGTCCGATTCTCACGCCTCCTCGGCCCGAGAATCAACCGGGACCCGCGCAGCTACTTCCACCAGCGTTCGACTCCCGCCGCTAAACGGGCTGCGCCCTTTCTGCCTGATCTGCACGCAGAACTCACGAAGTCCTGGAACGCCCCGCTCTCTGCTAGAACTCGCTCTGACTCTTCCACCCCGCGTCGCATTGTGGACGGAGCCGCAGAGAAGGGCTTTATCTCCATTTTCCCTGTAGAGGACCTGGTCGCCGCACGTCTATGCCGCCCTCCGCGAGATGGCGCTCATCACCTGTGCTACCCGCTAAAGCCTGCAGTCCGACTTCAAGCTTTCAGCCGCCGGCCAAGCAGCTTCTGCACCCCATGTCTACTACAGAGTGAGGTACTTCGTGAATGGGACGAGAGCGGGGGAAAAAAAAATCCCCCTTCAGTCGCGGATTGAGGATTTCCTGCGAATTTTGTTCTGCCTCGTCGCGCTAGCTCCTCTGCAGGCCGCTCACGTGACCAGCCTCCTGCACGAGCCCCACCCTAGCGCCTAGCTAAACACAGTCAGACTTCTCAGCGACACCAGGGCGGCCGCCCTCGCTCGCTCTGACAGCCGCCACAGACCGCCGCCTCCCCGGGGGCCTCGGCAGAGGATCGCGCTGAAAACTGATTACTCGAAGTCTGCCTAGCGTGGTTGAGAAAAAGACGGCGCTCTCCCGCCACGGCCGGATCGCCGTCAAAGTTTCGCCCTCTGTTAGTCCCCGCTCACGCGGCTACTACAGCAGTGTACCCCGCCATTACCAAGCCGGTATCCCTTCCCGCTTGCATGAGCACAAACGCCGTGTTTACGGCGTCCCAGAGAAATCTCAAAAAGAGCGTAAAAGCCTCTTGTGTAGAAAATGTGCCCACAACACTGTGTTCACTCATACACAAAACGCCGTGTTTACGGCGTCCCAGAGAAATCTCAAAAAGAGCGTAAAAGCCTCTTGTGTAGAAAATGTGCCCACAACACTGTGTTCACTCATACACAAAACGCCGTGTTTACGGCGTCCCAGAGAAATCTCAAAAGAGAGTAAAAGCCTCTTGTGTAGAAAATGTGCCCACAACACTGTGTTCACTCATACACAAAGACACTCCTGTTCCCGTGTCTCACACAGGGTCCACTCTCATAAAGCGGTCCCAACCCGCTCGAGTTTCAGAGTACATAAGCGCGCCCACGAACCCGTGCGCGCGTCCCACCTCTGTTACACGGTCCATAAACGTGTGTAGAGAATGTGCCCACAACACTGTGTTCACTCATACACAAAGACACTCCAGTTCCCCTGTCTCACACAGAGTCCACTCTCATAAAGCGGGCCAAGCCCGCTCGAGTCTCAGAGTGTATAAGCGCGCCCACAAGCCCTGTGCGCGTCTTACTTCTGTTCACTCTGTTACAGGGCCCATAAACTCCCCTCCGAGTGTACGTCCCGCTGTTGTAAACACTATCAGCGCGCTCACGCAGCCCGCGAAGTGCAGCGACGGGGACCATGTAGCCATTCACCCCCTAGCGTCACGCTTCAAAGCGTGGGAAGCAGTGGGTGTTAAACACAATAAAGCTAGGCTATCGCTTACAGTTTTGCCGCCGCCCTCCTCGCTTCCGAGCGCGGCTAGAAACTACTGTGAACCCAGAAGCAGTGACGCGCTGCTCCGTTCAGAGATAGCAATTCTGTTGTGCAAAAAGGCTATAGAGAGGGTGCCTCTGGCTATGAGCGAGTCGGGGTTTTACGGCCGTTATTTTCTTGTCCCCAAGAAAGACGGCGGTCTCAGACCAATATTAGACCTCAGATCGCTGAACAAAGTTCTCATGAAGAGACCGTTCAAAATGCTCACTATCAGAAAACTCCTCGCGCACGTGCGCCAGGGGGACTGGTTCATATCACTAGATCTGAAAGATGCATACTTTCAGATCCAGATAAATCCCCTTCACAGGCCATTCTTACGTTTCGCCTCGAAGGCCAGGTTTATCAATACACCGCCCTACCGTTCGGCCTATCCCTAGCACCCCGTACGTTCACGAAGTGCATGGATACGGCGCTCGCCCCCCTGCGGAGTCAGGGGTTGCGAATACTGAACTACTTGGACGACTGGCTGATTTTGGCACAATCTCAGAGAGAGTTACTGTCTCATCGTACAGTTCTCCTCGACCATCTGAAAGTTTTGGGCCTCTCTGTCAACTGGACAAAGAGCGTACTACAACCCAGTCAGACTATCTCCTTCTTGGGTATAGAGCTGGACTCGGTCACGATGACGGCGCGTCTGTCAACGCAGCGCGCGCACCGTGTGCAGCGTTTCGCCGCATCTTTTCAGATGAACAGACTCACGCCTTTGAAAACATTTCAGAGAGCGTTGGGCTGTATGGCCTCAGCCTCCGCGGTGCTCCAGCTGGGGTTACTGCGCATGCGCCCGCTTCAGCTTTGGTTGAGGAGCCGTGTGTCTCACCGAGCGTGGACCACGGGCCACCAGCTGATAAAAGTAACGCAGACCTGTATCACAGCTCTGCAGCCATGGTCAGTGGTAGAATGGTTTCAGCGGGGCGTTTCCATGGGGACAGTTTCACGCCGAAAAGTCATCTCGACAGACGCCTCCAACACGGGTTGGGGAGCGGTCTGCGAGGGCTCACCGGCCTTCGGCCCCGGTCAGCTCAAGAGAGCCTCCTACACATAAACTGTTTGGAGAGGTTGGCGGTCGAGAACGCGCTCATGCGCTTTCTCCCGCGCATTCAGGGCCACCACGTGCTGATCCGTTCGGACAATATAGCCGTGGTCTCTTATATAAACCGTCAGGGCGGAGTCAGATCCAGGAATCTTTTCCAGCTGACAGAACGCATCTTAGTTTGGTCTCAGTGTCACCTGCTCTCGCTCAGGGCGACGCACGTGCCGGGACATCTGAACGACGGTCCAGACAGCCTGTCCAGGAACCCCATTCCCCCCGGGGAATGGTCCCTGCATCCTCTTACAGTCCAGAAACTGTGGCGTCTATTCGGCAGAGCAGAGGTGGACCTCTTTGCCTCGGCGGAGAACACCCACTGCCCAATATTTTTCTCAAGGAGCGAGGACGCGCTAGCCCAAACCTGGCCCAGCCGCCCGCTTTATGCCTTCCCTCCGGTCTCTCTGTTACCACAGGTGCTTCAGAGAATCAGAGAAGCGCAGCACTCGGTGCTCCTCATAGCCCCGCACTGGAGGGTCAGACTTGGTTTCCGGAGCTCACGCAGCTGTCACAGACAGCGCCGTGGCCCATTCCAGTCAGAGCAGATCTCCTCTCCCAAGCTCGCGGCTCGATCTGGCATCCCCACCCAGAGCGCTGGGCGCTTCACGCGTGGGTGATCAACAACTACCCGTTGCTTTGCCAGAGGGAGTGTTAAACACGATCATACAGGCTAGAGCGGCTTCTACCAGAAGGCTCTATGCGTCAAAATGGTCTGTGTTCTCCAAGTGGTACACAGATAGGGGTCTGGACCCGTGGTTATGCGAGGTTCCCTCCTTACTAAATTTTCTCCAAGAGATGCTGGACAAGGGCAGATCCCCGTCCACTCTTAAGGTATATGTGGCAGCGTCGCGGCGTTTGCTGAACCCCGACGCGGCCAGTCACTGGGCAAAGACGGGCTGGTAGTCCGCTTCCTCAGGGGAGCTAGAAGGATGAATCCCCCGCGCCCCCCTTCGGTGCCGATTTGGGACCTTTCCATAGTTCTTGATGCTATGAAAGCTCCCCCATTCGAACCGCTAAGCACCGTGGACCTAAAGTACCTGTCGCTAAAGACCGTTTTTTTACTCGCGCTCGCGTCAGTAAAACGGGTGGGAGACCTGCACGCGCTGTCGACCAGCGCGTCCTGTCTTGAGTTTGGACCTAATGACTCATTAGTCGTTCTCAAACCTAGGCATGGCTATGTTCCCAAGGCGATTGGCATCCCGTTCAGGGCACAAGTTATATCCCTATCGGCTCTGCCTGCTTCCGATAGCGAATCAGATTCTAATCTCCTATGCCCGGTCAGGGCTCTGAGATTATATGTCACTCGCACAGCTCCGATCAGACGATCCGAGCAGCTTTTTGTTTCGTTCGGCGGGCGCACCAGGGGGTTGGCCGCCTCGAAACAGTCCCTATCCAGATGGATTGTTGATGCCATTGCAGCAGCATACGCATCGAAAGACCTGCCATGCCCTTTGGGCATCAGGGCTCATTCCACTAGAGGCATGGCCTCATCGTGGGCATGGTCCAGTGGGATTTCCATTCACGACATTTGCGTGGCAGCGGGATGGGCTTCCCCCTCCACCTTTGTCAGATTTTACAATCTGGAAGTACCCGCTTTGCAGGCTAAACTACTAGCAGTCTAGTATGTTTCAGCTCTTCTGGTTGAGCTGCACTATAGGGGGTTAATTCACACAGACCGAGTTCGCTCTGTCCCTCTCTTTTATGTGCTTATGTACTACACAATAACCGGCCCGCTCCGCTGGCCGTTTGTCACAGATACATATATTCATTCCCACTTTCGGTGTTCCCCGGGATGCCCCGCGGGACTAATAGTGGATGCTTAGCACGCACGGCGTTGACCATGGGTTCCCGTAGCGTAAGCTAGCTTACGCAATACGAGAGAACCTCTCGTAAGAGAACGAATCGGTTACCTAACGTAACCTCGGTTCTCTCTAGATGAGGGAACGAGTATTGCGTTCCTGGCCGTGCTTGTGCTACTGGCGATGTTCGCTTCAGAATTGAAAAAAACAGATTTATTCAGCCTATTCGGGGTATTTATAGCCTCGTCCACGCCCGCTTCGGGGGCGGTGACGTAATGAGAGCGAGTCAGACTCTCATTGGTCGCGGGTTCATCCGCGCTCCCTCATAGGCTTAAGCAGTTCTCCGTGAGCGAACCAATGAGCGGCTAGCTAGCCTTATCATGGTCTGCTGCAGCTGAACTGCGTTGACAATGGATACAAAATTATAGGATAATTTTTGGCTTCAATTTCTCAGAAAGATGGAATCTTTCCGTAGCGTAAGCTAGCTTACGCAATACTCGTTCCCTCATCTAGAGAGAACCGAGGTTACGTTAGGTAACCGATTCGTTTTCTCTGATCAATTTTTTACCGGGCCAATCAGCGAACAGAGGGAGTGGCTGAGAACGATGACGTTGATGTTGACTCGTGCGTTATTTTGAGTTGTAGTTCAGTAATGGCAGAGGAGAAAGATGCGAGCGAAGCCATATTCGGTCCGTTGTGGCAACGCTGCCGAATATCAAGAAGTTAAAGCCGGAGCAAGAAACTTTGCTTAGTTTTGTGTTTATGGCCATCCCCGCCTACAAGGAAGTTAACGCTTGTCAATGGAGCGATGCCAGACTCTATGTACAAATGAAATGTACGAGAGTCTGGTGGGACCAGGCTATGTTTTTCCTGCAGGTGAAAACAAAATGCATCCGTTTGCACCACTTACTTTATTTATCTGGGCTGTCAATTGTTTTGCCTGACTTGGGTGAGATTTTTGTATGCTCTCAACATAGCAAAAATGTGTAGGCTAGTATGACTAGTTAATAGAGGGTTAGGCTTTATAAAAACTTTAGTGTAGCTCTATTAAATAGTACATTTATGTTAAACAAATTTAAATTGAACGATTAATGACTTGTCCAGAATAAGTAGCAGTAGCCTAGTCAAGCAATCAGAAGTAGGCTAACTAATTTTAGTTTAAAATCCAAAAAGCTCTAAAATGATTTCTGAATTTCTGCTAAATGCTAGCCTGGCTAACGTCAGGCCACGTCTCATTGACATTGAGATATGAGGTGTGTTCGACATCGGCTGCGGCTGGATGTATACAATCGGCGAGAGTAGCCAAGTGCAGGCGCGCAGGAGCTGCAAATGGAGACGTGAAGTCGGACACTTTCTGGTTCCTGTAGTGACCGCTCACGTGGTGTTTGTATACTTTACCACAGCTGAAGTGAAATAAATGCAATATTTGCAAAATAAACAGATGTTTCAGAGACATTTCCATTCAATACTTTATGTACTGCTTCATACAGCGTCTGAACAAGAATAAAGTTCAACATAAGCCTACAGCTACTATCAATGAAGTGAAATCAATGTTTTTAATCAGTTTTATTTTGATAAACATGACACAGTATAACATTGCGATTACATGGAAAGAGTGTTAAAGGGTACCTATTATGGAATTTTGAAAATTACCTTTCATGTAGTGTGTAACATAGATCTAAGTGAACGAAAACATCCTGCAAAGTTTTAAATATGAAAGTTCAAAGTTGTTGTCTCTCAAAAGTAAGAGTCGACTCTGAGTCGCTGATATGAATCGATAGACGAACGATGCATTTTCTCTAACTTTCGTACGTCACTTGTACAAGTTATTTGAATAAGACACGCCCACTCATTGCGCGCGCCAGAAAACAGTGAAAACGGGTCGTCTGACCAATCACCACAGATTAGCGTCACGCAAAGGCGGGGTTTGAAAAATGAGTCGTCAAACGAATCATTTGGGAATCGCTGAGCAAATCAGGTAAAAATAAATGCATATTATAAGACAACAAAAGTTTTTGTCATTGCATGCATGTAAAACTGTTGATGGGGACTCCCAGAACAACATTAGGAACATTTTAAATGCCATAATAGGTACCCTTTAAAACTGATTTGTGAGCTTTAGTGGAACTAAAGTTGTGAGAATAAACATGAAACAAACGTGATCGTCATCATGCGGTGAATCCGGCCAATCGTGGAACAGCTGTGTCGTCATCAGAGCCCGTGCAGCCGCTCTCGAGGAGCTGCGCTAGCTGAGTTCTCCGGCTACTCTCGAATCGCTCTCGCGGTACTTTGATGGCATACGTCACAATCACGTGGCGTCGGCGCTGTATCAAGTCGGACAACATTTCTAACCGGCATGCACTGCTTCAAGTCAGCCGCCGATCGGTCTGCGCAGAGCTGCATGAAGTCGAACAAGCCTAGTGTCGGGGAACCACATGTTCATTTTCTCGTATTTGAGGCGTGGTTTACGAATGCCAAGAGCCGTTTATTGGGTGCTACGAATGTCTATCAAATTAGTTGGAATCATAGTATCATAGTAGGAAAAAATATATACTATGGGAGTCAATGAGACCAGAAACTGTCTGCTTACTGATATTCTTCTAAATATCAGAAAATCGGCTGAATGGATTCGAAAACGGTAAAACCCAACTGTTTAACTCTGGGGGAGTTGTAAAATTAGCCTATTTCCAAAAAAAGTGGAGTATCCCTTTAAAACAAATACAAAACGTTGTCCAATGCATCTGCAAAAAACACAATTGGTCATTATAACATGTTCAACATTACATTAACATTCTTTTTATTTGCAAAATGAAGCTGTGTATTTCTGATTTACTGAACAATTTATGAAATATTTATATTTGTTGTTTTTTCAGACCAGCTGCTATAAGAAAAACTGAAATCTGAGTGCAGAGACAAGCAAAGATGAGAGTAGTAAGTATGGTGTAATCTCATATCACCTCTGTTTTAGCCTAGAGATTTTTGAATCAGGCCTAATGAAAGGTGATTCTGTCAGTCTTGGTAGGAAAATGTTAGCAACGTGTCCATGTCATGTGTCTAATTGTGCTTCCTTTGAGTCATTCATGTAAAAATTTGTTCAATTGTTTTTTTGGTAAATCTGCAAGTCACTTGTACTAGTTGTCTTGGCATACAATATTTTGCACAACTTATAATTTCCTTTAATCTTTGCAACAGAGGTAAAGAGAGTGCATGTTAGCATGGCCACAATAGACACATCCATGGGAAATACCCTAGGTTTAAATAAACCACAATTATCAATATACACAAGCCCTCAGTTGCAGAAAATGCGAGTCATACTCAAACTTGAAGATGAAGATGTGACATTTAAACTCTTCTGTTTCTTTGGTTCAGCCATTTGTAGGCCTAAGTTTGTAAATAATGCATTATTCACTTCTGCATATTGTTTTTCCATAACTTTTTTTTTTGTTTCAGAAAATTGCATTGTGATGCTTGTTTATTAAGTGATGTTAATATTAATAGTGTACTTTTCAGTAATACAGGTATGAAATATTCTACAAAAAAAAAAAACATATAATTATAGCTCTGCCATAGCATTTCACTGATCTTTATTATAATGTATCATGTTCAAGATATTATATGCTTCTGTACTTTTTTAATTTACTCTTATTATGTATTTATTTTGCAATGTACACAAGATAGTATATTAAAGTTTTCTTGATTTCAGAGCGTGTCTTAACCTTTATATTTAATTATATGTGCACTTTTAATAAACAAGTTTGAACACTGAATACAACAGCTTTATAATAAACTATTAGTGTAATAATAATAATATATTTCTAATGAGCTGAAATGCTATTGGAATGTTCTTGAAGTACATTAAAATGAATGTTTTTCTAACTGTAGTTTAAGAAATATGAAAGTATATTTAAATGAACTGTAAATACACTTAAATGCACTAAATGTACTTGAAGTGGTTCCATTTTAGCACAATTTAATTTTAATATATTAAAATATATTGCAAATAGCTTAAAATTGATCCTAAGCATATCTTGAAATATGTTTAATATACTTGAAGTTGTTTTAAAATAACACTTTTAATACGCACTTAATATAGTATGTTAAATATAGTATGTCCAAAAAAAGCACAATTTAAATACATTTTCTTTTCACTGTGCCACAAACTGACCAGATGTTTGAAAAAAAATATTACCGATTTGTAAATACGTTTAACTGATTTCTTTTAAAATCACTAAATTGGCTATGTATTTAGGACTTTGTGTCACAACTACACCAGTACAGCTGCTCAACTCATCTGTCAGTCACTATAGGTCACAACATACAGCGACACGTTCCGCATCATTGTCAGTGGCACATGATGCAATCCATCGGCACAGTGGAACATGCCAATGAAAACCGGATGTGCCACTAAGCATAGCGACATGTGCGTGAGATGCTATGCGACTCAATGTTATCTCCTCTCTCCATTATGTATCTATGCACTCTGTGGGGTTAATTGTGTATTTTTGGCAGTGATAGTTGTTTGCAAGGGATGATGACAGCTGATGGAAACATGACCCTGAATTTAGTAGCCATCCGTTTTTTGTGTGTTTTTTGCCATTTGTTTAATGCTGAGTACGTGTTTATCCCTTCAACACTCCCTGCGGTGAAGCTCGGCATGACATGATGAAATCTGAGAGACTGGGTGACATGACAAGATAATGTTGTCACACAACACCCGCTCCGTCAGCGCAATATTTCGTTGTGTTGGGGGAGACGGCCTGTGCCTGCTATGTTTGATACGCAGACAGCGGGAGGCTTGGGAATCTCATCCGTCTTTATTAAAAACCCCGCTGTCGCCGCGGGAATAAGAGAATCAACATAGGCATCACTGCTAATTTATGTATTCATCAACTCGGCAGCCCCGGTATTGTTTGTCCTCATTCCCTCATGACATTTGACGAGACCCAGCGATGTGTGCCAAACTCACTCCAGTCAGAGCGGATATTATTTGAAATGGTTTTATTTAAATATAAATATGTGTACAAAGTTACAAGCAACAATAGCTCATTTTTTAGCAAATAAAATAATTTGAACATTATTAAAAAAGAAACGGAAGGAAAAAGTCAATTAGTTGTGTAACACTTTTCACCTCTCCAAAACTGATAAGTAACATGGGGTAAAAACCGTTGTGAACCAAATAAAGTCAACTCAAAGATATAGATATGCATTTTAGAATATAAAGGTACTTTACAATAGAGCAGCTTACACGCTGTACATTAAGGCTTATATAAAATATAAAAATAAAGACGAGCAATGTTTTGTTTCACGTATCTTACAGTTCAATTTGATCTTTTTTTTTAATCTTTCCAAATGGAGCCAACCATTCAGGCTTAAAGGAAAATGGCAGTATGGAAACCTCCAAATGCAAGTCTCCATGATCGAATTGACGAAGGGTGCAGTAAGCGGTTTCTCACACAAGGAACAAACAGATGAGAAGAAATGCTGAATACGTTCACGTACACACATCATCTGCATGCAACAGACAGGAGTGAATTTCCCAACAATTTGTACAGTCATTGAAGTGGCTCTAAGTGGATATGGACAGTACTGCATTTAACTTGCTATTTCTTTTCCTGTTTTTTTTTTCTTTCTTCTTCTATGTAAACATGTTGGTGCTACCTAAACGGTGTCAGCAATGTCAGCATGACATAACAGTCACCTTGGCACACTCTGTATTTAATAACATACAGTGGTCACGTAAGGAACATTACAAGAGTATTACTGCACGCTGCAAGACCGTGTGGTAATTTAGGTTTGCCGTAAATGGCTTGGCTTAAGAAATTATGGTCCCGAAATGGCAACAAATTCTTGAGAGCATTAAAACACTGCACCTCTAAATTAGCTTATTTGGGGATTGGCCAATCCTGGTTCCATCCAACAGACAGAAATACATTTTATGGATTTTGTCAGTTTTTATTATTATTATATTTTTATTTTTTAACCAAAGCATTCCAGATTCCAGTTTCCTGCACTGGTCCATTGAGGCTTTACATAAACACTCTCTTGAGAGCCCAACAACAGTGCAGAAATAAGAAATATCTTAGGGTGAGCGCATGCGCTCTGCCTTCTTCTGCTCCCCTGCTTTGTGGATTGAACTTTGAGCCACTTTGTGTTGGCAAGACATGTTGTCATTGATACACAAATGTGCTTACAATTCCATCAGCATGCCAACAAACACATTTTTTTTTTTACTTTTTTTTTTTTTTTTTTTTACTTTTATTTAATGTAATTTTGATTGTTTCAGCATAGTGTCATTGGCTTGTCCCCATTTACAAAGGTTAGTTCATGAGGGCACCTCTCCACAGAACTGCTTTCTCTCCAAGATCTAGAAGAGTTAGTGCTGGAGAAATTTAGCAGAAATACAGTGCAACGAATTGACGGACAGTGTTCATTTCCCCTAAAGTTCAGCATTTGGGCGAAGAAAATCAGTAGCTTGAAGGTGACTTCTAAGCTTGAGTGGCACGTCGTAGTTCTTTCGAAAGAAGTTTTTCATCGATCCAACATTCACTTCAAGACAGCAATAAAGCTTTTCCGCCTCTTGCATCTCAGTTTAAAGTTTGCTTAATCCCTCCTGAAGCCAATTCAGAAGAATGTCCTTGTGACACTGATCATGCCAGACCCTCAGTGGGTCTTTTAGGGAGCCTTCACACATGAGTCTGCATGCGTTGCTGCGAGGGCCGCCCATAGTCCGACTGCTGTGACGACACCTGTGAGGATGCGTATGAGAAACGGGAGGAGTTAGATACTTTGCTGGCCTGGTCTGAATGCTCGTATCCGTCAACCTTTTCGAAGGAGGCGGGTTTGACGTAGCTTGTAAAGGCGCGACCGTAGGTGGCGGGCAGATAGGCAGAGCCTGCATAGACTGGCTCCTGGGGGTAGATGGTGGGAGTTTGCTGTTGTTGCTGTGGTTGTTGTGACTGCTGTTGCTCATAGGTGGTGCGTGTGGCAGGGGTTGTGGCATAACGCTGGGAGAAGTCATAAATCCGAGGCTGAGTGGACTGTTGGCCGTATAAGGGGCTCGGCGAGGGAAGCTGAGAGGGAGTGTAGACTGGGCGAGCATTAGGGACATATTCGGAGAAGCCTGTTCTCGTGATGTTGCGGTCCTCGTGAGCCCGCACATTGTAGTAGCCATTGGTGGGGTCCTAGGAAGAAAGAAAAAAAACCTGGTCAGAAATATTTTAAATATTTTACTGAATTAAACACATGCAATTATTTCAGTTAGGTGCTAGCTAGAAATTTGACCAATAACTGTAGGCTTTCTTGAACATGAGCCGAACTTGTAGTGTAATACAAATATGTTTTCAGCAAGTTAGTGTTATTAAGTACAATAGTTTCCTCAATCCTTTGAAACAACCTTTTGCTTTTATCAGATTAACCATCAGATTCATGCTTTGTGAAATGTAATACCTTGATATCTGATCTCTCATCCTCCTCCTCCTCCAGTAGGTCGCTGTGCTCTGTGCGAGAAGTTCCTGGAGACTCACTGCTGTTGGGAGCCTGAGAAAAGAACAGAAATTAGTGTTAGATGCTGTTCAGTGTCTATGGCATGTTAAATGTCATACACTCGTAATTAATAGTGTCTCTAGCTCCTGGTCTTATTGTAAACAAATTATCAGTAGACATTTTTAATAAGTAAAATATTATAAATGGATGATGTCACTATAAGGCCTCTCATTTTTCTATATAGGCTAAAATTTTGTTTTCTTATTGCCTATCCAATTTCCCTTAGAATTTCCCTTAGAAAGTATGGCACTTGAAAGGAACATGAGGTAAAAGCTATTCCTATCTATAATAATATTATGAGCATTTTTTGCGTTGTTTTGAGAGAGGCTTACCATAGGCTCCTTCACATCCTCCTCATCGTCATTTCCTCTTGCTGCGTTGTGGTCACTGTGTACGATTTGTACGCGGATGTCGCTCTTAGACAGACGTGTGCCCTTTTTGCCTGGGTGAGGAAATAGCGCAGTGTATAGAGATTAATGAGGTGAACGGTGGGAAGATTTCCAGAGAGGTGAAAAGGTCAACACTGCTCCAGGCAAAGAGGTGGCCCCATAATTAACCTCTGTCTAGTTAGTTCGTTTGATTTCTACTGTATCATGTTTTTTGAGGAGAGAATAAGAACTCTCAGATAACATCTGACCTTTGACCTCACCTTTAGCAGTGTGGCGGCAGCAGATGGAAACCAGGGTAATGACACAAACGATGAAGACGCAGCCTCCGCCCACCGATGCTCCAATGATGATTAGCAAGGGAGGGCCTCTATAAGGGAAACAGGTATTCTATTAAGCCACTATCTCTCAAATTGCAGGGATTGAAGACAACCCAAATTCAGGCTGCACATGCATTTCACAGCATTACAAGTTCAGTTACGAAACAAGTGGTTTTAATGATTTTGTATTTCTATTATATTGGTCACATCACTTAGTTTGTCTTTCTACACTTTTTGTCCTGCCATAATCATATTTAGAGGTTATTAAAAAAAGTTAACCTAAACGTTGGGACTAAAGTATGATTCAGACAGTTATTTGTGAGATGATTTGATTTTTATATTATCAAAAGGTATGCCAGTTCTCCAGGTGATTCAAGAAAGGCTGTCTGCTTGACAAATGCGTTCTACCTGGAACTCTTTTTCCAAGCCACGTCCAAACTCAAGCGCAACATATAGAAATTCATCTAGTGTGATCCGCAGTGGCATCATAGGACCCAGCTATTGTCTCTAATCTCTGGTGGAAGAGGGGTAACCAGACCTGACATCCAGCGAGGCAGCCGACAGTAATCTAATTAGAGATTCCAGGAGATAGCACTGTCTGCCTCTCCAGAGACTTGGCTCTGCTGCCTTGATGCAAATTGCTGGCGAAGACCTTATTTTTGGTGTCTCGCAGTACAAAGGCTCAAGCCGTCTACCACGCTCTTAGTCTTATTTAAGCAAATTTAAGATGGTGCACTGTGCATACAAAATGTAACGGCCAGTGAAGCGTCACATACCCATGTCGTACATTAGGTCTTGATTTAATTCATTCAGGCTCAAAATCTATATCTTTGTTATGGAACGAATGTATTCATTAAGTCGACCATCTCCTGATTAAATGATATTGATTTGGTGGTGTATAATTAAGATTAGCACAGGGTTGCAGGGTGTTTTGAGATTCAATCCCTGCACAGAGCTGACTCGAACTGGATTACAGCTTGTCATGACTAATCTTAAATAAAAGGCACAAACTCTAAGGTGGCCAAACCCTACAACTTACTGTCAGTGTTTTCAAACCAACCATCCTTCAATGATTAAAGCAATGGTGCCAAAAATAGCTTGGCCCATACCCAAATCTAAAACCCCATGCCACTTTTCTCACTTTACTTTCAGTTGTTTGCTTCTCACCCCTCCATTTTGACTCTCCCAACCCAACATTTCTCAGATAATTCCCCCAAACATTTCCTCGCTGATCTGCACTACCTGTCAAAAGTATGGACACACTTGACTGAATTTATGATTCTCACAGTCTTCAGAACTTTTTGAAGCGAAAATGCATAAACAAAGAAGCTTAAATGCATAAAATTACTTTTTAGACAAATATAAAGTGTACCTATGTAAAACTTTCTTAACAAAAAAACAATCAATACTTATTTCAATTCAATGTTTTTTAAAAGCATCTCAGCTCAGAGATGTAAAAGCATGGGCTGTCCACTTCAAAGAAGCTAAACTATAAAATAGTTTTGATTTATATAACATAAATAAGTAATTTGTTTGATCACTACATAATTTCCATACTTAATTTCATGTCACTTCATAATTTAATGACCACTACCATTCTAAAAGGTGGAACAAAGTAATACGGTAGTAAGGAATTAAGTGTGTCCAAACTTTTGACTGGTACTAAATTGCTTGATGAAACAATGTTTTACACAGGATAATTCTTTGCACGAGGACCCATACCTTGCTCTTCAAGAGTGACCAGTGCTGTGCCTGTACCGAAGCGGTTCCAAGCAGTGCAGTTGTATCGAAGCTGGAAATCTTGGGCCAGAGTCTCTGAGAGGATTAGCGAGGAGAGGACCCCTTGGTCACTGTTTACTGTCTGCACAGAGAAACGACCAGAAGAGCCAGATGACAAGATCATGTCCCCAAATGTCCACACCTGAGGAGGAAGAGACAACAAGGTATAAGGTAGCGTGACAATCCTTTTCTCACACTTTAAGCAAGCATGAAATGTTTATAACCATTACAACTGATTTTACTGATTTGATCATGAAAAGGTAAGAAGTATTCTTGATGTCAAGCAAAAAGTTTGTAATTTTTTTTTTATAACACACACTATTGAATCATTTACAATATGACCAGGAACATGTATTAAAGGAGAACTCCGGTGCAAAATGAACCTCGGGTGTAATAACAAATTGGGACCGACTAAATCGTTCCCTGAGATTTGTTTTCATGATAATCAAATGTAAAGAGTTTAATCTCTAAAAACAGTTTAGCTTATAATGCAAGTATATGGGGCATAGAGTAAGCAAAAAGAGATCACTAGTTAATACCACTAACAAGGCTCAAATTAGCCCCACACTAACACGGTAGCATAATGAGAGTCCTTACATGCAAACCGAAGCATGTAAGAACTTTGTAAGTGTACAGACAGTTTAATAAGAAGATACTTTACACAGACAGTACAGTTAGCGCAGACAGGAGCCATCTTGGAAAACAGTCACGACCAGTCGAACGATGAACACGGTGATACGTGAGCTGAACTGTGACTTGGAATCTTATATGGTCCGTTGTTTCCGGAAGAAAGCACTGAGCGCATAAGAGAAGCACTGAACGCAACAGAGAAAAAAATAATAATAATAATTTATCTTATCTTCAATATCTACACGAACTGTTCGCTCACCTTCGTGGTTCGATTGGTCGAGACTGTTTTCCAAGATGGCTCCTGTCTGTATGCGCTAACTGTACTGTCTGTGTAAAGTATCTTCTTATTAAACTGTCTTACAAAGTTCTCAATGCTTCGGTTTGCATGTAAGGACACTCATTATGCTACCGTGTTAGTGTGGGGCTATTTTGAGCCTTCTTAGTGGTATTAACTAGCGATCTCTTTTTGCTTACTCTATGCCCAATATACTAGCGTTATAAGCTAAACTGTTTTTAGAGCTAAAACTCTTTACATTCGATTATCATGAAAACAAATCTCAGGGAACATTTTAGTCGGTACCAATGTGTTATTACACCCGAGGTACATTTTGCGCCGGAGTTCTCCTTTAAGTAGGGATGTCCCGTGCTGATCTCAAGGATAGGGATCAGGGCCAATTAAAGCTACAATATGTTTTTTTTTTCGCTGCTAGGGGTCGCAAACCTCTATAACTGAAAGATATCACACTGTGCAAATGATTGTTGGATATCTTATTACAAAAATCGTACATATTGTAGCTTTAAGCATTTTTTAACTGATCGGTATCGGCTATCCTAAGCCCGATCCTTTATTTTAAAACGGATGTCAATGTGGTGTTGTGCAGTAGGTGGCGATATGCATCTTCAAGTGGGAAGTAGTAGTAGTTATATTGGAATCACTCAGTTGATTTTGCTAATTCATTTTTTTACAATTTACATTTGAGCCCCTGAGAAACCATTTGATTCCAGGTTGACTTAAAACATCCTTATAAATTCAAGCCTTGTCCAACCAGCACAGCAACAAAAGTGGCATTTTGAGCATAAAAGAATTGAGGACATGCATATAAACAATTGTCAACCTAGTACTAGACATTTAGTATCTTAAACTCATTGTCAGAGATTAGATTTTTTCTTGTGCTCGCTGTCATGTCGAGTTGGTGAACCAACAGTGTTGTGCCTCGGCTTTCGAAAAAGAGCTTTGTGAAAAAGCGTGCAGGGAAGACAAGTAGCTCCTGTCTAGCAGAAGGTCAGTCTGAAATCTCAAAGCAACTCATTGTTTCTTCACTTCACCTTTCTGGCAAAGAGGTGAAATAGCATGTCAGAGAAGTCCTCCCTTGACTGGCCTGAGGTGAAGGAATAACAGGCAATAACACCCTGAATCCCCACCTGTCACTGTTTCCAGGATCAGATTTTTTTCTT
Organism: Chrosomus eos; assembly: GCA_036326025.1. Taxonomy (NCBI): domain Eukaryota; kingdom Metazoa; phylum Chordata; class Actinopteri; order Cypriniformes; family Leuciscidae; genus Chrosomus; species Chrosomus eos. The sequence goes on from CM070825.1 coordinate 17,182,175, forward strand.
CCTCTCTGATTCCTTCTTTGCATCATTGCTTTTAGTTACCCTTGCTTCCATATGTCTCTGTGTATATCTACACTTCCCCTTCTTCTCGCTCCCTCTCCAACTTAGACCCTAATTATCCACTGAAATGCCTTCCCACGTACTATAAGGTCATGGGAGGTCAGCGGTGCTACGCACTAATTGCTCGTCGTTGGAAAGGAGCCTAGATGGCCGGAGGTCTTCTCTGCAGACCCTGGCATTAGTGCAGTTCGCCTCTGCACGCTTGAGGGTGGCAGAGGTGAGATACAGGATCAGCCCTCTCATCGAACACTCTCTAATAGGGGAACGGGGCTATGTAGCTGCGCGAGTGTATACTTGTGTGGGTGTCAGATATGGAAAGACAGGGAAAGAGAAACAGGAGCAAGGAAAGAGAAGACTCGCATGAGATATTGGTGGAGGGAGCGGGGAAGGGAGCTTGAGCGTGTGATGTGCACACACAAAAAAAGCACCTGCTCAAGGGAGAGGCTCACAAACAAGCTTGTCAGGGATAAGGCTAGACTACGCATCAGATAGCTAGAAAACACACACAATAAGAAATAGGAGTAAGTATACTTACAATCTTGTCAGGAGGAGGGCTGCTGCCCACCAGACACTCCAGCTTGCCCTTGGAATGCTTGACGGCCTGCTGCGTGGCCTCAGCCGTGATGATGGGAGGGCCTGAAGTGTTTGTGTGAGAAAGGGAAACAGAGATGAAGAGAAATCGTACTTACTAAGTCCAAGCTGATGGTCCTTGTGCACTCAAGACTAACTGCATGAGTCATGCACATAAATATAAAGCTCATAAATTAAGGAATCAATTCACTGATTAATAGTAAAAAATTACAGCAAACCCTAATAATAGAATCCAACTCATGGTTTTGGAACAGAGCATATTATGGATAAAATCTGTAAAGTACGAGAGAGAAAAAATAAAATAAGATAAAAAGACAGCATTTGGTTACCATTGACAGTTAGAGTCACATCTCTCTCGGCTACACCAATTCGAGGCACGATGGCTTTGCAGGTGTACGTCCCAGAATCCTCTTGGGTGACTGCCTTCAGCTGCAGGGTGTTACTATTACTGAGCACCTGTTAAATAAAACGAACACGAATAGCCTGTGTTCAGATCTGTTGCTATACCAAGACATTTCTCATCAAGTGACCACAGATATAAACATCAGGTAAGAGCTTGCCACAAACCACATGTCAATAATTTATACCAACAGATTACCACACACCAAATAAAACGATACACTATCTATCAAATGTCTGTATGACAGTGCCTATGTGTGTTTGTACAGTAATATTGATGTTTTTCACTTCCTGTTAAAGTCTTATCTTTCTAGCAAGTTGTGAAATGAAAATCGTTATAGCATGTCAATATATCCCCAGGATGATCGGGAAGATTGTGTAGACACACAGCATGATTTTTTTGTTCTAGACAGATCAAGCCATGGCCCTCAGAGATGGCCCCATTAGCACCAGTCATCCATTTTGTAGTTTGTGGCTCACACAAGAGAAAGACCAATGCCACCAATACCAAGGGGAAAGCATTGACTCCGCCTGTAATTTCGTCTGCAGCAATCTTAATTACTGTCTAAAGCGCTCCAGCCTGGGTCCTCTGAGTCAACCCACTGCTCTAATTAAACCTACGACAATGGCAGTGCAAAAATTTCCGGAGTGTGAGCAGATACTTGTGTTCCTTCGCCTCTAGTGCACACACTGTGGTCACTTGTTAGAAGCGCCCGTTAGAAGATTGATCATTAGAGCACCCTCTTCCCCTTCCCCTCCTTCCCATCTCGAACGCCGCCAAACTGTGATTAATCCGTTTAGCACTTGCCTCGATTTTTCATTCGCCGGCACTCATCGAATTAGCCAATTAATCCATATCTTGTGGCGATGAAGTAAACGCTCTACTTGTGGATCAGATCGGCCCATACTCAGGAAGGGCAGGGTGGAGGGATGTAGTCATGGCAAAATTAACTGATTGCCTCATCAGAACCTTCTGGCTTTTCAGCCTTAGCCTCCCACTCTTTCTCTCTCTCTCTCTCTCTCTTTTTCCTTCCTCTCTCGCTTTTTGTTTGCTTTCTCAGGCTCTTTATGAAATCTGATTAAGCAGCAGTAGAGAAACACTTACAGCAGAATAGGCTGATGCATTTCACACCCCTTCTGGAGATAAACTTTCATTTTAGGCTAGCAATCACTTTATCCATTTGCCATATTCTTGTAAATGCACCGTAAACGAAAATGCCATCCATTAACCATCCAGCTCTGAGCAGAAAATCATTTGATTGTTTCTGTACAGACAGGGGTTAAATTGGGACCCATAAACAATTAGATATGACTTGAACATTAATATACTTGTTAATGTAATGAACCATTTTTTAGTTAATAACTTGCTAAATAGAGATGGAATACGTGTAATGGATCAAACAAAAACTGGGCTGGAGAAACAATGGATTGTCAAACAAAACAAAAGGCGTTCTGAATCATTGCAGCCCAATCATTCCATATCCTCATAAAAATCAAATTATATATAAAACTCGTAGAATGATTCAAACAGGATTGCTGTGGCAGTTGTTGAACAGATGGTATGCCATATTCAGAAAGAAGAAGAGAAGAGGTCACCATACCACAGTGGATCCTTGTTTGGTCCAGGCCAGAGTGAGAGGAGGGTTGCCCGTCCATGAACAAGTGAAAGCAGCATCCATCCCTATGTCCACTGTCTGGGGTTTTGGTTCTGTCAGCAACCTGGGACCAACTGCAAATGAAAGATGTGGATTCATATTGTGTTCTTGTACATTTCATTACAGTGTGTTTTTGTGTGCACAAAACAAGAATGAAGCCCATTACACTGTTCTCATCTGCAGTCTTATTAAGGGAAATATGCTAGAATACAAGTAGGAAATAAAGGTCATTCCAAGAAAAGATTGTGGGAGGTACGTATGTTTCTATATTTTTGAAGGAAAAGATATGACTGTGTATTGTTTACCTCTTGTGTATGAAAATGTATCATGCAGTGCCACATTTACAATATTTAGGAGGTTGATTATACCTAACACTGCCGTTAGACTGTACTGAATGAAAATATATCTTATTTAACAGACACTTCATGTCTAAAACGTCCACATGAAGACCAAAATACAAGGCAAAAAAAAAAAAAAAAAAAAAAGGTGAGTAGTTTATCTAGCACTTTTAATACAATGCAACTTATAGTACAACAAACTCTACATCTCTAAAAAAGTAATTTGAGGGGAAAAAGAAATTTAAATGTCATTACACAGGCTGGCGGACCAATAGAGCTTTGTTTTCTTTGGCAGAAAAGTACTTACATTGTACATCCACCAAGGTGCTGACATTAGTACTTCCTACTGAGTTGGACACCTCGCAGGAAACTGGGTCTGTGAAGTAAGAGTGATCTACGGTCACCTCCAGGCTATCGCCATTGGCCTCTGAGATAGGAATCCCACCTTTGGACCATCTGTTTGAAACATGATGATGAAAATGTATTCATTTATTAGATTCACCATAAATCTTCTTAGTGATGTTTCTACCTTTACAATGAAAACTATTATTAACAACAAACATTGACGCAACTGTGCACAAAGCATTTGATCTGTAATTTATATCCAATTTGGCGTTTACCCTCAAACCCAAATCTGATGGAGTGGATAATCTGGGATTATGCAGTGAGTCTGTTGTGATATTAAATGTGCTTACCTGTAACCTGTGATCTCAGGGTTGGCAGAGGCAGAGCAGATGAACAACACTTTTGCTCCCTCCATCACCGTCTGAGGCTGAACAGACAGAGTCACAGACGGAGGATCTGGAAGGAAACATGCAGGATTAGATTCACTGCAGCAATAGAGGCTTTACAAATCCTTCCCAATGACTTTACTGCCAAGCTCCAGGTGTGTAAATCTAAGTCACAATCCTTTTTTAAAATCCATTTCTTCGTCAATTACACTTTATTTTTTACCATAAAAAAACCTGCGTATCTATAGATAATTGCACAGTTCCTTGCAAACATATTCAAACCAATTCTCACATTTATAGAATCACTAAACTTATTCTGAAACATTGCTCTCAATGATATTTTTAATGTAACAAAAGATTGTTTACGTGCTAAACTTTTTCACGTTAGAAAACACTAAGTAGCCATTGTTCTTATCAAGTATTCAGTATACCAATAAAAAACATGTGGCCTCTACCTGCAAAATGAAAGCACCACACGTTCTGCATCACAGGCAAGACTATTTAAAAAAAATATATATATATATAAATAATACTCACGCTGAACATTGATGGTAACCGAAGTTTGGCGACCTGCAGGGGCGGCTGGGTTTAGGACCCTGCAGGTGTAGGTACGTCCAGAATCGCTGTCCTCAGGCACCATGGGTAGCAAGCTAACCGCTGTTTCTCTCTTTCCATCCTCCATCAAAGTCTGAAAAGACAGTAATACAGTGTGAAAACAGTTAAAAAAAACTGAGACCGTATCAGTGCTGGTGGAACAAATTGCTGTAGCTCTCTGAAAATAGAATTCCTCAATGAAATGTTCTGAAAATAATGTCATAGGCAGCTCTTAACAAAACGAACTGTAATTTCTATTACGTGTGACAGTCTTTGAATTCAAATAAGAAGAGGCATTTGACAGACAGCGTGGCTACTGAAATGTTATTTCGCCCTAATGGTTGGTGTACTTCAGATACAAAACACAGCTGTTTCTCTCATCTTGTTATCACTGTTAAAATCACACAGACATGATAATCCTAATCTAATTGTCCTATATTTCCTGATGCAAGTCCTAATTTAATAAGGAATTCCCATGATGCCAGTAATCCCATTTGAGCTCAAGTCTGTGCCAGCACTGTAGGTTGAGCATTGCAGAGAATTAAAGCCGCCATCAGTTTAGCGAGGCAGGTGTGCGTTTGTGTTTTACAACGCTGCCGGGACCATTTTACCGTTAGCTCGTTTTCCCAAAGATCTGTCTATCAGCTCTTCCTGCTGCGCATCATCTTAGGAATCTATTTATTGTGTGAAAAAAAAAATCAATACACCTAAGTAGGGAGAGGTATACAGTCTAGGTGAATTGCTGCCCGATGAAACTACAAGACTTTGGAGCTTTAATGGAGGATGAGGCGGAGTTTTAGATTTGGGACGTTTGGAGGGGGGAAAGACACAGTGCTGTACTGGGGCAGGAGCATTATGGGAAGACAATTCCCTGGAGAGCCTGGAGCGAATCGATGGCAGGTCACACGCTTAACCTCCGACGCGCTGAATGCATTTTCACGCTAGATCGAGTCACGATGCCGCCTGTCATCAGCCTTCCACTCACTGTCCTTTTATTATTGCTCATCTGCTCTCTCCGACTACTCTGTCTACCTTTTTCACATTCCTTCACTTTGTTCTTTGTGTCTTCATGTGGCTTTCCATTTTCAAATCAAAATGCCTTCGAGTTTTCTATCTCACTCTTAAACAAGCTTCTCCTGTGTTCATTTTTCCCTCATCTACTTTCAGAGTTTCATCTGTCTTTCTTTCTCTCTTGCTTTCCTCCTCTTCCCTCGATTCACTGCTCACTTTTCCCCCTTTTAAACGTGTCGTTTAGTGTCATTTAGCGTGGTCAGAGAGCATGACAAATGTGACACTTTCGCAGTTGCACCCGGTTCATGCTCCACTGCACTTCCCATTGTGTTTCGGCATTGTTGTGGCTGATTTCCCCTCCTCTCCCACCCTCTTCCTTTCTCTCTCTCTCTCTCTCTCTCTCTCTCTCTCTCTCTCTCTCTCTCTCTCTCTCTCTCTCTCTCTCTCTCTCTCTCTCTCTCCTCTCTCTCTCTCTCTCTCTCTTTTTTTTTTTTCCCTCTCTCACTCCCTCTCTCCCTCCTTTGCTCTTTCTCTCTCAGCGGAAACTGTATCAAACGCTTATGCCTGTCTGAGCTTTGACATGCTCCAGTTATGCTCGAGTATTAGAGCAACAGCGAGAGTGAGAGAAAATAGAGGCACAAAAGGAGGCAGCTTGCGGTGGGGTGATGAGGATGAGACATACAGAGATTGAATTCAAGAGTTTTCGCAACTTTGCTTGTGCACTGTGAGAGAGAATTAATGTGAAGGACAGGTAAGAGGCAAGACAGATATCCTAAGTTGTAATCAGCCACAGTGCCTGTCAGTAAAGACTGATGTGTCCACAGCCTCACCTTTGAGTAGATGGCATCGTGCATTATCTCTCCATCTCGGTACCAGGTAATTTCTGCGGCAGGTTTGGCTCCAGATGCCCGGCATGTCAGGTTATGAGGGGTGTGAGCTTTCAATCGAACAACTGGCCCTCCTTCTACTACAGGATCTGAAGGTGGCACTGAAAAAAAAAATATATATATATATTTTATTTGGGAGAAAAAAACATGAAGGGCAATATTATACTTGCTTTCACCTGCCATTTAAAGCCATCAAGCCCATACAATTTCAACCCAGTTAGCCTGAAAAAATTGCCAAATCACTATGGGAACCCAAAAGTGGTTCGTTGAATGAAGACATTGTGATAAATTTGGCAATAACCAATGTGAGACTTGGATTTGTGAGGATAAATCTTAAAATGGATCCGATCGTTATTTTACACAGTATAACGGCATATACTATATGGAAATTCCATATACACTAGGGCTGGAATGTTTTTTAAATTAATACTTTGTTGGCAACCAACATGGTTAATCAACATAACAATGTTAAATTCAATTTTAAGTATCCTAAAGACCAGTAGACTATTCAGTTCAATTCAACTCTATCAAAGATTGTTCAAAATGTAGTGTATTTTTAAACATGTTTAAATCCATACCCGAACCTCTTCCTGACTGCAGTGCAGAAGCATTTAATTTAGCTGGTTTGACCTATACAGAACAGGCTGGTAAATGGACAGAGAGATTGAGAGAGATAGGCTCTCCCTGAAAAAGGTTAAGACAGTACTCATGCCCTTTTAACATGGCTGAGATTTGATATTATGAGTCTATTTACAGGCACTCTGCCTCAGGCCCGTTTCATCTGAATTACTGATTTGTTCATTTGTTTGCATGCCTGTGTGCAAGCCTTAGGCAAATAGTGTCTGCCACCTTTGATGAAGGTGTCCATCTCGCAGTACGCACAGAAATGCGTGCAATAAAAGAATCTTTCTGTGGTACACTCTTCCGTCTGTCCTGCTCCTTTTCTCCGAACCAATTTCTGTTTTTGTATCAGAATTGTCAGAGGTCTTTTCGCTGGTCTTGCCCAGGCGCTAATGGAATCCGTGCGCGAGGTGATTCTAATTTCCATGCGGATTCCCTCGACTGCACTCCTGCCGTTGACTTTTTTGACTCTGTTGGATTGCTTTGGTCTCATCCGGCTGCATTGATTTCCCCACATGCCCCTACATGCACGTACACACATGATCGCTCACATATACGTACACACACACCTCTTTCCCTTCATGCAGGAGCTGGCATATTCGCTACACTCTAGTCTGGGAATTCAAACGGCACGCCAAACATCGGCAGTGTGCACAAAGGCTATTGTTGTAGCCCTACTTTTCTTTGGTGAGTCTGTGTGGGTGTGCCAACTCTGTTCAATTAGAGACAGAATTCTTGTTATTTTGCAGTAACAAACTTGGGCTTTATCATTCTCATAGCACTAACTATTTAACGCCCCATATTTTTAGCCCATGATATAATTATGCTATGGGGAGATCTGTGTTTTTCAGATACTATACAACACAGCTTTGTCCAAGTTGGGCCACCAGGTGTCAGCAACGCAGCACTGATCTGAAATCCCCAGTGACCCCCCCCCCCCTCCCCCCCACTCCCTCAGTCTCCCCCCTCTACCCCTGTCGCTAAATGCCGGAGAGTATGTAGATCAATCATATTGCGTTAATGTAAAAGCAGCCCTGTGGTTGATGAATTCTGTGAGTCACTGTAGAATGTGCTAACTGTGCAGACTTTGACTTTTAACCATTCACGCAAGTCATTTGTGACTGCTGCAATCACATTTCCTTGGCCCTTCACTGTGTTAAGTGTCAGAAGGCTTCAGAGAGAGGGGGAAAGAAACAGTGAGGAGGGGGTGTGATATTTTTTCAGGGTTTATGTTGACTTGGTTTGATAAAAAAAAAGAGTCCTGTTGTGGAATGACTTATGATTGCATGGGGGTGGGATCTTTGAAGTGTTTATGCGGAGCAGAGAATATTGCAGTGTTACGAATTTGAGGCAGTATTTTAAATACTGTTAATGAAATTGGGGACTATGAGGAATGTATTCCCCCCGCTTTTAATCAGTTGCAGAAGAGTTATATTGCAGTGGTTTCTTCTCACTCTCAATCACACTCACTCATATCACACACACAGTTCTTACCCAACACCGTCAGTTTGGCTCTGTGTGATCGCAGCCCAGCCTGCGTGGCTTGACACTCGTAGACTGCATCATCGCCTAGCTCAGCTGAATCGATCACCAAGCTGTGCTCACCTGATAGCGGGTCTCCCACCAGAGAGTAACGTACCCAACCTGGTCCACACAAACAGCACTGTTAGAGATATGCACACACATATTGCCATCACAGGTAGGGCTCGTTTTGAGATACAGTTCTATGTGCATTAGCATCTTTGTGTCACTTTGGGTCAGCGGCAACATGTGAGATGCCTGGCTCATGCACACAGAGATAGCCTTAACTGTCCAGGTTGCTAATTTCAAAGCTGCTGGGGAAATCATTTTAAATGTCAGTGCGTGACATGAGCGGTGATTGATTCTCCACCTCAGCTCGAGCAGACGGCTGAAATGATTAGACAAATTAAACGCTAGTTTGCATTAGCCGCAGTGTTTGTTTGCCTTCCCGTTTCTTCAGTCAATAGAGCCTAGGAAGTAAGGCTGTGACATTACTCAAACACACATTCACTGCAGAGGAGGGATGCTGCCCTTTACCTGCCAATCTATGATAAGTTTTATCTCCCAATTGTTAATTGGAAAGAAAAAGATGAAGATAAGAGGACACTAAGCCTTGGTAAATGGACTTCAATTCGCATTGTGTTCCTCCTGGGGGAACAGCATCATTTCTGCCTTGCTACTCGCTCTAAATTTGGTTGACATATAGGAAACTGGGTTTCTAGCTAATTACAAACCAGTGCACCATTTTGAAACACCTTGAAAATTAATTACGTTGACTTAATTTTTTTTCCTTTCAACTCAATTTTTAAAAGTGACTCGATGATGAAAAGCACTGTTAAATGGAATGACTTTTAACATCACTGTTCGTTTAGTTTTTGAACAACTCTTACCAGGTAGGTCTCGTTCACCACCTAATGCCAGGCCATCTTTGGTCCACTGTACCATGCCCCGATATCCCACAATCACACAGGGCAAGGTTACTGATTGGCCAGCAACAACTACTTGGTCCTGGGGCTGCTGGGAGAAGTAGGCTGCTTGAGAAACTGCAGAAGGAAAAAAATACTTTGGTTGATATTTGATATTGTAAAATATATATAATAACCACACCATATTCCAATATCTTCTTTGACTTGTTCTGGAAAGCAACACCATAAATGTGAGTGCTGCCACCTAGTGGACCCTGCTGTTAATGCAATTTATATCACGCATTGGAAAAACTGAAGCATTCTTAAGACTTCATAATAGTATACAAAGTCAATGATGGGCTTCAATCTATCACATCCTATTTGCAACTTTTTTGGGTTAAAAAGGCATGCCCATAGCATTTTTTCTCTTCCAGTCATATTGAGTTTTTCTTTAAATGCAGAAGTGGCAACTTTCTTTGCATCAGTCTGCCTACAAGGCTGGCTCTCTGAAATAAACCGGTATCTAGTTGGATTACCATGGTAAACTACAGCAAGGCTCTCCTTCCTAATGCTGAAGCCTATCTGTCATTTTGCTCTAACCAGTCCAGCTTTCAGGTCAGTGATTTTGTACAGGGAGAGAGATGGTAAAGCACAGAACACATTAGTGCGATAGTATATTAGCGCTGAATCAGCAAGAGCCATTCCAGCTCGCATTCACCATCTCTCTGCAGCTGGTAATACTCTTCCAGTTACACAATGAAACACAATTTTCCTTGCAGTACCCATGCACTGGGCTCTAGGAACATATTACTCTTTTAGACTGATCTAAAACCATTTTGCCTACCCAACACACTCTTTTAATTGAAGTTTCACGACTGGTCACACACTGTACTCGTTTTTTTACCAAGGCCAGTGAGTGGCATTTCGCTACCTGGTTGATGCAGAAAAGGCTAATATTGCATCATCTTCCAGTTGGAAGAAAAAGGCACAGTCCATAACACATTTTACAACAGTTTGATATTCTGAACTTGGCAAGGGGTTTAGGCGTCAGCTGGTCATGACTTATTTAACTCTTTCCTATGCCCATATGGCAACCTGCATAGACTGACATGGAAAGCAATGCCCCGTTGATCCAGAGAATCTGTTACTTCTTCCCAGGGTGGGGGAAGTGCTGTTTTTTAGTAAAATTGTTGGTTAAACAATCAAAGGAGCTTTCAGCGTCCCATGAGAGCAATCCGTTGTGGGCTGAGACATGCACCTGCCACCTCACTGTCTTTTCTATATTTTGGCTTTGCTGCTATCTTTCTTTCTCCTTTTCAAACTCTTTTTACTATGTTTTTCCTGCTTGATTTGCATAGAAGCTCTCAAGATAAATGTGTCCAGACTAAACAACAAACATCCATCTCGCTCTCACTATTCCAATCACTTTTATATACACACATGGTCTTCTTACACACATTTCTGTGTTTCTCCATTGCAAGAGCTTTATGATTGGATCTGATGCATCATGAGCCCTCTTGAAAGTAGAAAGATGGCAACCAGCCAGAAGTAACTAATCCATTCACATGAAATTTCAGAAAGGGCGAGGGAAGAAAGAGCACAATTTGGTGGAGGTTTTAGAAGGGGAGGGCTGTTACTGGTTCTTCAAAAAGAAAAGGACCGTCCCCCCATTTTTTCTGCCTTTCCTCCTCTTTCTTTGCCCTTTTATTTCGGTGTGGTTAAATAGGAGAATAGCGTGCCAGTGGTGGATAAAGAGGGGTCTATTCAGCTGGTGCTAAACCCCTCTGAAACTTCTCTCTTTGGGCCAGGGGTGTTTAAACAGACAGGGTAGGGGGCCTCACCCCAGGGGGGCCAGTAAGACGGGTGAAAGGAGGGCAACATACGGTGGTCAGAAACACACTATTGTCCCCTTGTCCCTTGGTTTTAATAGGCCTCTTCATTTCCAATCAATCCTGCTAAATGCAAGTTTAATAGCTTTTCAATAGCGGCTTCCCCCCCCCTGAGGGAGCCCAGGATTTTCTTTCTCCTCCATCCTCTCTCACTCTCTGTTGTTCTCTCTCTCTCTCACTTCATCATTCTCACTGCATTTCTTTGAGCTGAAAAGGGGCTTCCGAGCTTGGCTGACAGAGTTTGGTCGAGACTCAATTATCCACTCCATCAAGGGGTGCAGCAAAGACCATCCACCCCCCTAACCTCCTACACAACCCCACACCAGTGTTCTCTCTCAGAAACATAAGCTTTCTTTCCCTCCAAGGCAAAGGCCAGTGCAGATTTCAGGTATTTTCAAACTTGCTTTTTTCTCCCTCTTGTGCTGACAGTCCTCTTTTCTTCTCTTGAGGATGGACAGGAAAAGAAATGGCAATAAAATGGAAGTATGCTACCTCTACTTCCTTGTCTTTTTCTTGTACTGTACCAACCTTTTACTGGACAGACATTAAATAGTAGGTAAAAACACAAATCAAAATAGCCATTTTAAAATGTAAATACATATAAGGGAAAAACATGCATCATGCCTGACTCTGCCACCTACTACCTGCTACCCCAATATCACCCTGTATCCCACAAGTGCCCATTCCCTTGGGAACTGTTACTGAGAGAAGGATACCAAATGCTCAGAACTAGTGGTGTCTCTTCAAATGAGCTACCTATTTTATTATATCATGATTTAAATACTTCTTTGGTATTTATACCGTTTACTTCGTATAGTATTGTGATTTTGTGATTATTGTTTTCAAATATGTATAAAAATTCCCATAAACAAAGTAGTAATTTATTTTTGGAAACAGACTTGTCATATCTAAGACCTCCATGATAAAGTATATATATATATATATATATATATATATATATATATATATATATATATATATATATATATATATATATATATATATATATATATATATTGTGTGTGTGTGTGTGGTGTCAAGAGCTTAATATGAGATCAAAAGCGCAAAAAATGACTCTTTTGTCAAAAACAAAACTCTTCTTGACATTATTATTAGCGCCAGTATTTCTAAGCCAAGACTTTAAGTGTATGTTCATATAGAATTTTTCTTTTTTTGTACACTTCTGCCATCCCTGGAGCGCCACTTTTATGAGATATTGAGTCTTTTTACAGATACTGTAATTGTGTTGTGCTTCTGGGATTCTCCTTTTTGCATCAGGTACTGGATGAACATCGATTGCAATTAAAGAATCTTGCCCTAGCATCTAAATGTTTACGAGCGGTGATAATTCATCAGGATGAGCCGATGTTTAAGGGCTTTTGTACATTCAATAGTTCCTCTTTAGACCCCTTACTGAGTTGTGCCTCTGTGCATGTCTTTAATCACTCTCTCACACACAAGACATTCACAGCTTGCATTCAGGCCCATTTACAAGTTATGCACCTGTATCAATGCACACACTTGACCTTATGAGCAAAACCAAAAGCATATTTATTACCCTTGCAATGCATGTAGATATTCACACACACAAACCCACATATATAACGAAACGAGTTCACACCATGGGAGTGATTCAGCGCTCTCCAAATCTTGCTCCAAGAGAAGCTCAACAAAATATCACGTCTGGTTAATGAGTCATTTCAAATTGGAATAATTCCTCCTTGCTGAATTAGCCAATTCTTTAACGGCATGTTAGCGGCTTAATTACATGAGAGTTCATTCCTGACAGAAAAGAGAGGGATGAACGCAGGAAAAGACGAATAAAAAGGAGGAGGTGTTGAGATGAAGAGAAGCAACGGTTGGAGCGAATTGAACATTTTTATAGGTGGACCCTTTTGAGGATTTCTAAGTTGGTCCTGCTTAGAATGCACTCATGGAAAGAACAAAAACTGATTTAACATTAACAAAAGTTCATATATAAAATACAAAATGGGATAATAAATATGGTAAGGTCAGACAAAAGGCTTGGTATTAACATACCATGTCTGGCTCGTGCAATGTCATTACAAGGTACCATAACAAATAAAGAGGTGCGTGGGATAAGACAGAGAAAGCCGTCTCTAAAACCTACGTTGTGATTTGCTCCACAGTGTGTGGCATCTGTGTGTGCCTGTGTGTTTACGCTTTCCCCCTTCCCCTAGTAACAAGGTCATAACACACTTGGCCTGATACACTTTAATCCGGATTTTTTTCAAAATGGAATATCATTTCACGGCACTGGATGGAAGCAGAGAGGAGTGTGTGTTCATGTGGTGGCGTAAATAGGGCAGGCGTACTGTGGGGATTGTGGCTCACATTTAGTTGCTACTTTGACACAGTGACTTTGTCTTTTTTTGTCACATGTTAAGTGCAACTGCAGCTGTGCCTGACTTGAGCATGACATATTAAAGAGCTTTGCTTTTTTCTCTCACTCTCCCCTAGTTTCTCCAGGCTGTTTTTAGAGCCCAGGATGTGTCTGAGGAGAGAGCTATGCACTCTGCCTCACTGGGACGAACGGACGAACAGATGTTAGCAATGATCCCTCTCTGGTCCACCCTCACTAGGGACAGCGGGGAGTCTTGATGGTATTAGCGAAAGTCTATGTTTGTGTGTGTGTGGCACTTGGTTTCGCCCCTGGCACAGTTGCAGATAAATCAGAATATTTATCCCATGTCAAGACATATTTAGCCCTCCCTCAACCTCTTCACTGTTTGTTCTGACAACCCTGATTATAAACAGTGAATATGTTGCAGGAAGGTAATACAGCTCACATGGATTCATGATCATGCTAAAATCTATGTAGATAGATAGATAGATAGATAGATAGATAGATAGATAGATAGATAGATAGATAGATAGAATAGATAGATAGATAGATAAGATAGATAGATAGATAGATAGAAAATAGATAGATAGATATAGATAGATAGATAATGATAATGATAGATAGATAGATAGATAGATAGATAGATATCTCAATCCAATTAATTCCATTTTCCTGTAAATAATATAAAAGAAAAATCACTGCTCTCAATTCACCCTTACCGCCTGCTCTTCTATTAAGTACAAACACCACCTTGAGCATTGTGCTCATGACTTGTCTAGAGGAGAGATTGGAATACAAGAGAAAAAAAGTAAAAGGTGTGGATGAGTGCAGAGGAAAAAGAGAAAACTAGTGTGAAAAAGTAACTTGCTGGAAATAAACAGGGCTGGCTAAGAGCGATCCATTGTGCCTGCTTCAGATAAGGCCACTAAACCCAAGCTGGAAAGAGCTGAGCTCCATTCTGCGCCATGGAATTATCCTTTTGTTTGGTGTGGGTAGACTCTCTATTGTTTCGCTCTCATTGTGGAGGGTGAGTGTGTTTGTGTGCGTGTGCGTGTGTGTGAAATAGTTTACGCGAGTGTGAAGATGTGTTATACCAAAGTCCCTGTAACATTCTCTAGGCTGCATCTCGAAAAGTCTCCCTTGTAAACATAGCCGTCTCCTCTACCTAATGTCCAAACAAACTGAGCCAGGGGGCACTGGTATTTGTTTCTGCGGTTTCAGAACCTGCCACATTTCATTCCTTTCTCTTCCCCTTCGTTCTTGCCTTCCCATTTGCCTGGTCTCATCTTCTGCACCTTATCTACTGCCTTACATTCCAGTCGCATCTTTTCTCCCCCTTTCCTTTTTCACTTTCAGTGTTGTTTTGTGTCTAAATTGCAGCCTAACAGCTTTTTAAGAGCTGTTTGCAGGGGTTTAATCCTCCTAGCCTCTTATTCAGTCTGCAGTCTATTGTAAGCATCCTGGCACAGTACGAGACCCTTTTCAGGACGACCATACAGCTCATCCATCCATCACACCTTTTTCCTCTGTCCTTCCCTCTCTTCTTCTAGCCCCTCAAATCCCTTTAGTAAACCCCCACTTTCTTTTTTCCCTCCATCCCTCTCTCTTTTCTCCTGTCAGCCAGGCCTGATCCCCGGCATCAATGCTGAGCAGGGCCCTTTTCACAGTTACATAAGGTGTGACAAATTGTTGATTTGCCTTCTCCATGCCTGTTTCTGCTCCTCTCTCCGCATTCCAGACACCCTGTCCCTTGCTCGCACCCTCCCTATCCCTGTCCTTTCTCTATTTATCAGCATGAAAATTGCAGGGGTTCAAGTCAGCCTGTCGACAGAGAGAGTGAAACGGGGATGATGGGGGGTCTGCAGCAGCAAGAGAAACAGAGAATAGGACATAAGAGCTTCCAGCAGGGGTGGAGAAGGGAAGAACAAGCTTCTGACAGAAAGAGGACTCAAACAAGCCTATGCTTTCAGAGGGAATGAAGGAAATCTGTAATCAAGCTTCTTACCCAGCAGTTATTTATCACTGTCTTATTCTCTTGTTAGTGGAGCTTGCTAAGGTGCTAGCAGAGCATTTCTCATACTTAGGGTTAGGGAATTGAACAAACCCCTAACTGAAATATTAAATCGACTATGGACATGAATGATTCATATTTACATTATTCATTTTGTAGATGATTTTATTCAAAGCAAAGTGATTCCTCTAATCGCGTACCTTGTTGAGGATTGTTGTGCTATTACTTTTCTTAAACTTGGCCTGAAAACTGCGGTAACAATGACCACATCGTCAGATTGCGTCAACCCTCACATACGTCCATAGCTAAATCTTGAAATGAGAATGATACTGAAATATGCGTATGTATGTGCGTGTGCCACTCAGGACCTCTTCGTGCAGCAGAGCTTTATCTGTCACACTCCTCTATGCTGTACAGCGTCTCTGGTGAGCGTCAGAACTTTTCCAAGTGTCATTATTCCAGCGTTCCCATTCTCACTCTCCCACTTCAGAGTCTAAGAACTCCTCTACTCACAGACGGAAAGCTCTCCGCTAGGAACACAAAGACGCTGAGAGGAAAAAACTAGAGAGGGAAGGAAGAGGGGGAGGATGAGATTGTCTCTACACATCAGCCAACTGTCTTGACAAGATGTTGATTGAGCCAGTCTTGTCATTTCATTCCTGCAGGTCTCCTGGTATTTTCTGGAGATGGTTATTGCTGCTTCTTGTCCTTCTCTCTCTCTCTCTACCCTTTATCTACTTTTCATGCCGCCTTTGTCTAATTTTCTCTCTCTCCTATACAGCATGCAACAATCTCTCTTTATCGCTCTCTTACTTGCTCTCTGATGCTTGGTGTACAATATGATCTAAGATCTAGTATGCTTTTAAATCATTAACGTTGTGAGCCTTTTTGCATAAATGTGTGGTTGCTGTATGCACCAACACCCCCACAATAATGGAAACATCTACAATTGGTACGCCTCCGATGGGCCTAATTCACTGCGGGGAAAATAAATAAATACAATGAAGACAAATTAATAAATAAATAAACAAACAACGCTTTTATATGCACTCTCATTTCATTCCTCTGGCTGCGAAGTCCGGGAAAACAACACTGAGAAAAAGCAACACTGTAAATATGGCAAGATGATTCAAAATCCATAAAGACAATGAAAAGATCACTTTTAAACTGCCCCCCTTGTTCGTCTTTGTTGATCACTCTGCCCTGCACTCACTTTCAAAAGGCAAATGAAATGAAAACTAAGAAATCTAGCACTTATACTGAGCTTTTGGGATGCTAGGCTCAATGCCCTGGGGTGTCAATTAATTTAGTCTGGGGATTTGTGGCCTATACTTCCTAATTGAGCCCAGTGGAGGCCCCTGTGGCTCTCTGTGATAGGAGGAAGTGCGTTCTATAATTAATATGTTTTTTTTTCCTCATACTGTCTTTATTATTATTATTTTTTAATGAGGAAGTGATATTGTAAATGTATGCATCTCATTAGAGCAAAGAGGGCCATGCACTTTATTGGTCTAAATGTGGAGAGGAAAGGGAAAATAGCTGTAACCTCAGTTGTTAGTGGCATATTGAAGTCTGTGCATGCATGGTATTATGCGTGTTGGAATATAAAGAGAGATGGGTTCAATGAATACCTTGTTAGGGTTGTTCAATGTGTGTGGCTTTTTTTACCGCTTGGAGGTTAATGTGGCGCTGGCAATTCTATTGAAGCTTTCTCTAATTTTATGTTTTTTCCTCTCTCCTCGAAAGAGAGACTGGTCATGGCTAAGTGTTGTTTTTGAAAACCACCAGTTTGTTTGATGTATAAGAGATTTAATTTTTGTTCCATTAGAATTTCCCTTTTCCATTAGAATTTTCTCATCCTGCCTGTTATGCTTTGTTTCTTTCGACACCTATGTGGCGGTGACTTCTATCCGCATCACGTAACAGTATACAATTAAACAAACAGCTCCTTCATCTCTCTAGGAAGGGTGGCATCAGCTGAAACAATGAGCCGCCTCTTCGCCGGTGAAAGAGCTGACCCACGCTCACGGACGGCCTTCAAATCCACCGTGATTAATCGATGTCTTTGGTTTTCACAGTCACCACATTTTGCATTTCCTTCCTCTATCAAGTTAAGATGGTTGGAAGTTGGGTAGTTTAATTAAAGGCCGTACTGTCTTGTCATCAGATTAGCCTGGTCTCAAAAGTGTTCTTTTAACATGACTGATGACTAAAACTCTCCAGAACAAAAAATAATGGCTTGGCGAAAGAGGATAGAAAAAGAATTGAAAAAACCCTACCTGCCGACCTCAATACATCCTGGCTTGCTTAGCGCAAAAGAAGAGAGGGAGGGAGGGAGGGAGGGAGGGAGGGAAGAAGGGAAGAAAAAAAGTAATTTCCTGAAACTCCATTTCTTTGGTGGTGATTAGCAAAGAAGCGTAATTAGACTGAAATGTGAAGTCAGGATTTTTTTTTTTGTCTTTACGAATTGAACCACTTCATCTGGAAAAATCTGGCCCTGATTAATGAATGAATGATTAATGAGCAAACTAATAAATCAATTAATTATTAAGCAAGCACTCTGAACAAGAGAAAAGGGAGGATGAGTAGCTGGAAGAGAGTGTGAAGGGAGTGTTGTTATAGAAGCCACACACACACATCGTCTGAAGAACCTTTAGCTGGGCATAACTGTGGATTCCAGACAACAAGTGTTAGTTTTAGCCAAAAATGTGACATACTCACATTCGTTTTTGCTGATTGGTGACATCGTGTTACAACAAGACAACAAGTTGTAACCCTGAAGCACAGAGGTGGCAAATCTTCTTTCCCCACTTCATCCCTCCTTCCAACTTCCTACACTCTCCCCACTTAACTAGGACACTCTATCAATCTTTGATAATACTTGGCGTGGGCTGTGGCTGCGAGACCAGCGACGGGAGAGTTGAGGCAACACAGCATGGCATGATGTATGAAATGTGGGCCGTGCCAGTAACAATGATATACTGTAGCGTTTTCCAGTCAAGTTTGACCTTTTTTCCTCCGCTGATATTAATCGCTGCAGCGCCAGAATACATGCCTGATCTATTTCTCCCCCAGGAACCCTGTGCACTTTACAGTGCCGCTCTGGCCTCTCCATGTCTTTGCTAAGCTTTCTTTATCTCACTTCTATCTTTCTTTCGCTAAGACTACCCCCTGTTGAAACGCACCTCACCAGGATGCGCCACCTAACTGTTATTTTATGATTGGATAGGTTTGTTGTGGCCTTTTAAAAAATGTGACGTGCCCCTGTAAACCTTCAACTCCCCAGTGCACAAGACCCAGCTTAAACATAAGAGAACTTGCTTTGTGATAGCCACAGATATAGATCTCTATACGTTGGCTGTGGCATTATTAGCTGAGCATCTGAGCAAAAGGAATAGACACCGAGCTTTTGAAGAGAGTCTCCTGGGGGCTTTGGAACTGGGCAACCTACAGAAGAACTCGGGGAAAAAAGGGAAAGAGCCTCAAGGCTGTTTGGCAAGATTGTTCCTAGTTAATGTGATGGAAAATGCCAAGTCCCTCTCATGCTCTCTCTTTCTCCTTCTTTCCCTGCCCTCCTCCTTTTCACTATCTTCTTGTTAACTGGTGCTATGCTGCCAGTGTGGAATTGCAGATTTCCCCAGTCTCAATTGAGTGAAAAGGGCTTTGTCCTTCCATTTGGGGAGGATCATTGACCAGAGCTTGGGACATATGGTCCCTGTGTGCTGGTCCCTGCCTAGCGTTGCTGAAGAATGTAGTGGGAGGGACACTTGACCTCCCCTCTCTTCATTTAACACCTAGCATGCCTAACCCAGCTAGTGGCGTGATGAACTTAAACACTTCATTGTGTGCTTTTCTTTCGTTAGGGATTTTTTCCCTCCTGTCATCAGCTCTAAAAGTTAACTGACTATGGGAGGAGTGCTGATAGCGGTGGGAGGGAAGCAATACACAGAAGGACAGATGTGGATGTTTTCACAAATTCTCCTGCTAATAACCCACCCACATGTGTTGCGCCAGCCATGCACCAAAACTCTATTCTTCCTAGCCTTAAGCTCTGTTTACACCTGATATTAAGATCCATTTGGGTAATCCTATCACAAGTGCTCAGCTGAGACGCATTGCTGTCTACACCTGGTGATAACTTGCATCTAAAATGCAAAGAGAAAGTTGTGGATAGATCATCAGTCAGATATATTTTTTCAAAACCAAATCTCAAAATAGTTTTGGATCCTATTTACACCTCTATTTAGCACTGTCCTGTTTCAAACGGATCCCCAAAGGGGATGCTAATGCCAGGTAAACTGGGCCTTACATTTTCTGTCGCTTCGTCATTCACTCTTTATCTATTCTAAAACAACTCGCACCATTTCTTATTTTGCATACGCACTCCTTATTCTTTTATGTTTTAACACATACAAACACACTCTCTGTTTGGCTGGACAGTTAAGCAGACAGCAGTAATAGATGGACGCTGTCTGGTTGTGGCAGTATCTCTAATGCCCAGGCCCATATTGGAATGTCTCAGCGTGTTTTCCTGTGATAAGGCTTTTAATTAAGTGTCTAACAAGGACGTCTGGGGGTGTCCATCGAAGGGACATGGCCACCTGTGTACAAGACCATTATCCAGAGAGACAGAGGGAGAGAAAGAGAAGAAAGAGTTTGTGTGTGAAAGAGAATGAAAGATAGGCAAAAGAAGAGAAATGCAGAGAGAGATGAACAAAGCCACACATACATACTGATTTTATACTCCGTAGGAATCTAATTCCCTGTACGGTCATGACCAGGACACCAACTGATCCAAATCATGTTTAAGCACCAGATGTCATGACCGCTTACACACATAAAGCTTTATTAGCAGATAAGGGTCAGTTGCTGGGCTACTTCAGAGGCTGGTAAACAAGTGAGGTATGTGTCATAAATTCATTACTCCTGTTCAACTGTATGGCAGTCATTGTTGGGGTGGCCACTTTGGTCCCTGTGCCCCCTCACTTCTAATTGAACAACCAAATTCAAATATTAAATTTTTATTATTAATTGAATTTTCTATTAATTTCTGAAACTAGTGTAAATTTAAGCCAGTACTATGATAGTTTCACAGATTCCCCAAGCACTGGCTCCAGCATCAGCACCATTTCAGTGAAAAAAAAGGGAACATAAGGTGTCGCTATCGATCATTACAACATCTAGATAATCTGGAGATTGCTTGCCTGCAGCTCGGCAGTGTTCCAATGACGTCTTTACAGGATATGGGTTTGGATCTTAGGAAGCTCAAATCAATTTCTATAGATTCTGATTTTTTTTTTTTAAGAAAAGAATAATTTAGCTCTTGGAGACTGAATGAAATAGAAAAAGTAAGGGTGTCACCCCAAAAGAGATGAAGGTAGAGAGAAATAGAGGGGAGACATGTTTGATCTGAGAGTGTGAATGAATGCATACTCCACATAACCTATTATAATTCAACAAACATAACATTTTATTTTTTTTCAATTGTCCCTGATGAATAACTTCGCTGTTTTTTTTTGTTGTTGTTTTTTTTGCTTTTTTGTTGGCCAATCTGTTCCACCTCCTCTTGTCCACTCTCATCCCCCATCCAAAGAAACCACTCAATCTTCCTTCTTGAGGGAGGCCTCCTTTAAATCTTAATTAAAACCAACTCCAAAAGCCCATCTCCTCCCAGGGGCAAGCTTGAAATCAGCTTAGAACAATCAAGCTTACGGATTAGGTTCCATGGGAAATGAGGAAAAGAAAAGGAAAGAGAGAGACACAACACAAAGACTAGGAAGATGAGGTAGAAAAGCCCTCCCCCCTCCCTCTCTCTCTCAAGCTAGCGACTAGAGTCCAGTCTTGACCTATCGACCCCACTTTCTTGCAAAATTAAGCTGCTAGCGATGCTCCTAGAGAAGGTAAACATAGGTTAGGAACAATGGCCACCAGGCGAGATCCTTATTGGATTTTAATTAAGTGCCAGGAGAAAGTGTTAAAAAGGACAATGGGACGCAGAGGGGCTCCAGTGTTCACAAACCCATACAGCACATTTCGCATGCTTCACATTTTTTCATGCACTTTTCCTTTTTTGTGACCCTTGCTCCAACTACCCACCCTTTCTTTTTCAGACAAAAAAAAAGCTCCTTAGCCTGTTTGCACGCTCGTTCACATTGTGAGAACAACAAACAGGTCTTCACTCCCGCTCCTTAGAGAACTATTCGTCACCCGCCTCGTTTCACCACGATCCCAGGTTATCGCTCTTGGGCTCCCTCTCTCTCTTAACAAGGTGAAACGAGACTCGGTCCCCTGAGGAGGCAGCGCCAGTGATAAGGTTAAAATGGGCCGAAAAAATGGAGGCGATTATTTGATATTGGACAGATTGAATTATCTAGATTGAGAGTGCAAGAGAGGAGGGGATGCTAGTTTGGCTCCGAGAGCCAAAAGAAAGATAGTGTGAGGGAGAGAGGGAAAGAAAGGAAGAGTGTTGGACAGAATCATTTTTCTCCAGCATTGCCATTTGTGCCAATGAGGACCAGCCTGATATTAATGACCACTCAACTCTCTACCAATGGAGGAGTTTTTACCTCTTAAGGGGCAGATTGTGAACGGTGCAGAGTAGGCCGTTAATTTGACAGAGAGCAAGTCAGTCCATGCTAGATTTGTGAAGATAACTCTATACGAAGACTGATACATCCCTATACATTAATTGAACCTTCTGGTGTTCTATCTATGAGATCTATAAGGTTCTACAACTACTAATTATACTGCTTACTAATGAAAAAAGAAAAAGGTTGAACATAAAAAAAATTCCAAATACACATAAACACCATGCGCCTGGCCAGAGGCAGGCCATCATCACCTCAGCAGGCACCAAAAGAGAGCTGTTAATTGGTGTGAAAACACACACATTGACTTGTGTTGTGGGTATTCGATGAAGCTGGCACTTGTTAACAGGATACACTGAATCACAGGGAGAGATACAGTCAAAAGGGAGAGTGTTTTTTGAGAGGAGAGACCCCACCTACTGCTAATATTTGTGATTTCTTTGCTTGGCTCCAAGGAATAGGGCTAATGAGTTCCTCCCACTTTAAACTATAGTGCTTTTTAATAATCAGTGATGGCATCAGATTCAGACTTGCAGGGAATGTCCACTGACAAATAACTACATTTCACATGTTCATGCTGACATGCCTATAGTACACCTTTGTACAATATAAACTGAATATAAAAATAAAAACCACGCTAAATTTTTCCCTACCGAGTTGAATCTGCTTCACTTTTATACTTTTGTAAGTGAGTCCATTAATAACATTAGCAAAACAAAAGAGGTTCCGCACCAAGCTACTGCGTCACACTGGGACAAAAGGCTGAGCCTTTTAAGGTTCCGCTTGGCAATTCAAAACTCTTTCACGGTGAGTTTGGACCATAGATTTTTCAGATGCCTGGTAAATGAGTGAAAGCTTGCAGCGTAAGGACTGTTACAGGGCTAATCACTAGCATGGATGATCTCTAAACCTCCCTGTGGCTCTGTTGAAAGGGGGTTTGTGTTGGCCTCTTTGCCACTCAGTTACTGATCAGTCTGCTTAAATAGCTTGTGATTGAGGGGGTCCATTAGAAGCCTATCCATCACCTCCTCCCAACAAGCTGAGTGAAAAGTGATGACATCAGACACTCCCCTGCACCAGTATCTAAGCTTACACATGTCCATATTCATCAGAATAGTGACATTTACACCTTTTTATAAAAGGAATAGTTCAAATTCCAAATTCAAATTGACCCTTTGTTAAACTATGCCCATCTTGGTTACGGTTGCTAAAAAATCCCATATGAATAAACTGTATACTTTCAGTAGAATGTGCTCATACAGAGGTGAAAGTTTTTTTACACAATTTAGGAACTGTGACATTGCATAAACTTTTTCAATTATTTTTACTTTAAAGAAAACTTAAAATTACAAAAAACCTGCAAATCAGTATAGAGACACAGTCAGCCAAGAAGAAAAGGCTCAGTTGATCATGATTACAACTGATAACATCAGTGTAAGTGAACAGAACACATTTACTGCGGTACTTAAATTACTATCACACCACAATGACCTGAATCAATTTGTAAAATTATGTTAAAAGAAAAGAATGCAAATTAGTATCATTAATTTACCACTGAGCAAATGGAGGTGTTCGTATAGATATTCTACATGGTTAATTGGTAATTCGAGCTGGCGCATTGTTCAATCCACAGTATATACTACTCCAGATTCATTCAAAAAATTGTAAAACAGACAAAGTTTGCCCAGCAACATTACCGTATACTAGAACATGTTCATTCATATTAATATGATTAACAACTACTTATTGAACAGCGTCTCCAAAGCACACTTTTTTTTTTTTTGCCATTCTAGTAGTACAAAGCTCAAAAGAGGCTCTGAAAAAATATTCCCACAAATTCCTTGCCTGTGAAATCCTTTCATATCTAAACAAGCTTTCTCAAAGCAGCAGCTCCACCAAAACTCAATGAAACATTGACTTTGGAAGCGAGATGTCAGTATCATATGAAAACCTTACATATGTGTGCCCTGTTTTCTAGGGGGCTTCATAAATCATCACTAAATCTCCTCGCAGTGGGACGCAGCTCATAGAGAAAGCTGAACCCGTATCTTCAGGCAGGAGAGTATCTCGCTTCGCCTGCTGCTGTAAGTGAGAAGAAGCTATAGAAGTGCAGTTCCAGCAGGAACACGCTCCTCATTCTTTCACCTGCTCTGAGGTGGCTCTGTTTGGGAATGCTTGAAACCAAGCAGCCTGCTGCGTACAAAGCCAGTCTGGAGCCCAGAGCTAGAAGACCTGCTGTGTCCTCCAAAACCAATGCATCTTTTTCTCTCAGCATACTGGTGAAGCTGTTTTTGTCACACACCAGTAATATACACAATACATTCGAGAAGAAAGCTTAAACAAGTGGCTTGAGGTAAAGTACCTAGCGGATTGCATTAGTGTCAGACCTTTTTTTTCCTGCTTTCTCATCTCTTCCACACATGAACCAGCCCACACTTCCTTGCCTGCTTGATGGCTTTTCTTATTTATGTATTTGTCCTATATATTATGCTGTTCTTAAGGGTGGTGTGCAATTTTGCCCTGTGTCCTTCTCTGAAAAAAAAAAAATAAAAACATGGATGACAACACATGATTCAAATAAGGCTCCAGCTCACACTGCATTATGGATACTCTCCTGAAAAGATTAGCAAATTTGCTTACCAAGATGCATTTTAGATCATGTGTTGGTCTATCAGCATCGCTAGCCAAGTTTTGCTTGTGAACAACATGGTTAAATATATACACACCACATTCACTGAAATTCGTGCTAGTCTAAGCTGGTCTATTCAGTGGGAATATGGAGCCCATTTTGTTCTAATCTGCATAATAGGCATACTTATGCATGCAAATGCATAAAAACTGTCACTTTGTGCTGCGCCTTGGTAAAGTTCTAAAAAGCTCAGCCAATGTAAGCATATCACTTTTTTAGACTTCATTTGTCCATACAGACTCATTATTCACTCCAAGAGACATTATGTTTAGCTAGCAACTTTTCTTTCTTTGTATCTCTTGTTCCTTGTTCTCTTTGTCTTCTATCTCACTTCCTCCCTCTCCTTTTTATCTCTGTCCTTATCTGTGAGTGACAAGCACCCCACACCAGTGTTTACAGCAAGCCAGAAGCAGGGAGAGAATTTCAAAAGTAAACAGCCAATATCCTGCACAACAACGCTGAGGTAGCTCTTTTCAGTGTGTACCGTGTGCCTGTCCCTGTTTGTGTGTGTGTGTGTGTGTGTGAACATCCTCTTCAACTCCACAGAGAACGGTAGAGTTTGGATGCCTCACCCAGACAATAGTCACAGACCATTAGAGGTTTCTCTGTCTTTCTCCGTGCAGGGTTTGGCGCTGTAATCCGTTACAGCCCTCCCACAGCAGTAGAGCGGCTGGAATGCATCAATCAGGAAGGTCCAGGGGCACTGCCTGACATTACCTCATCGTCTGAAAGAGGCTGTGTATCAAATTCAACCCATCAACACCCCCCCACCCCTGCTTTCCCTTTTATCCACCCAGCTCTGGCCAACCTGTGCATTCAAAGCTTGTCTGCTTTGTCGGCTTCATCATTGCCCCCAGGTGTCCAAATGCCCTATCCAGTCTCCTGTGTCAGACACTCACTTTTTCATCTGGTATGTCTTTGTTACTCTGTTTCCTACGTTTAAACTGGGAGAACAGATGAAGGGGTTCCTTCACACCAGTACAAGGATATCCATTACCTTCAGAGCTAAGATGCTGGAAGTTAATCTGTTTGACCCCCCTCTTTCCTCTCTTCCCTTTCTGCATTGGCACACCATTTTATCAAGCTGCATGAACTCCTAAGCCTTCCGCACCTTGGCTAAATGGTTCTCTCACTTTCTTTACCGCCATCTTCTCTACCTTCTGAATCATTTGATCGCCCGTTCTTTTTTTCCAAAGGCACTGGCTTGTTTCAGTTAACTTTGGATCGCTCGATAAAATTACCATGTTTGGACACATGAGTGACGGCAGAAAGCTTGTTTGACGCGCCTTGACTGACACCCCTCGCTTGATAGCAAATTGGCCAGCTTCTCCTTCGACCTCCCACTGTGGCATTCAAAGCCATGCCGTAATATCCCAGCAATCAAGAAACAGCAAGAGAAATAAGACGGTGGGGAAAGAGAGAAGGAAAGACATATATGCTTTTCTCAATTTCTTGCCCAGCTGTCTGAAAACTAAACAGAGATGCCTTTCACCCTGATGTGGTAGGAGAGCTTGAGTAAGGTCTTCTCTCCGGTGTGGAGTATTATTGTTAACGGTCGGGCTCACAATCACAATATTTGCGCGCACATTCCACTGGGGTTTCCAGAGAGGAAGAACTATTTGGTTAAGGGATGTGAGTGTGTGCGCGACAGAGAAAGAGAGACAGACGGAGAGAGGGAATGAGCTTGCAAATAGCTGATAATGAGGGTATTCCTGTCTGCATGACAGTCTTTAGGCCAAAGACTCAAGTAGGGCTGAGATCTGATCTGAGATCTGATTTAATATGATGCTATCTTATGAAGGAATCAGGTATCCGATCCTGATACAGAATCTAGGCGGCATTAGCAGAACTGAAATCAGTGACCTACTAGTGTAGGGGGTGTCAAAAACTCTTACTACACTTGTTATATTGTATGAAATATAATTCTGTTTTAGGTAAAACAGAACAGAAAAGCTTTAATTTGTTGTGCTGGATGCTATGGCGAACATCTTAAAGTGGCAGTTTGTGCTTTATTCTAGACTTTATTACTCCTAAAATATTTAACAAATAAAAACTGGCCTGCACAATGTGACACTGGCAATAGCTTAAATGTACTAAAGTATATGCAACAGTTTTAGCTGAATATATTGGGAATCAGGGGTAAAGTTAGACCCTGATGCATCACATGTAATAGTACAATCAGACTGTGGCTTTTTTGAGAGCTTTTCTGTCTCTCTCAGCCACACAATGTCTTCCGTGATGGAGTAATCATTAATTAAATAGTCAGACTTTGACTAATCACCCTACAAAGGCCGTGTAGCTTTAACCACCAGACACTCATCTCAGCTGCCCCTCTGGCACAACCTTCAACTGTGTGTCTGTGACAGAAAAACAATCAATTACTTTTACCTGTCAGTCCATCTGTACTTCCATGACTCATTCTTTAATGTATGCATGAATCCATAACTATAACAAACGCAAATCCCAGAACAGATAAGTAATAAAGGAGCATAATTTCAAATCTAGCTCAATGATTTGTAGTACAACATTCTGTCCCAAACGTAAACACAAAACTCTAATATTCAATAAATAAACAGACAGATAAAATTAATGAACAGTTTTATATCAGAATTGGATTTTCCCACCGCAGAAAACATCCTCTCAAATCAGGGCCATCTTTAAGACCGGGCTTAGGGATCTCGGCCCGAGAGGATAATATGAGCCCAGATATTGCAGCAACATGGAAGATAAATTTCAATTTACTGTTGCTTCCTGTGTCACAGCAAGAGATATGAAATTTTTGTCTTGGAGGACTGGAGGTGATAGTAAAATAGAAGCCAATGTGCACTCTACCAAATCCCAGCTCATTCTACTCACGCCTGTGTCAAAACACTTCCTTGCTTCTGTTCGTACCAAATTGTGATACATTTCCACTAGTAACGAGTGACACTTTCTGCATTTTGGAAGAAAAAAATGCAAGCAAAGTGCTTCTTAAAATAGGAAATGAGTGTTTGAAAATGTGTCTTTCCTTAGGCATTGTTTTAATGATTTTCTCCAAATTAACTCCCCTTTGTGATCTGGGAGTAACGTCAGCAGTAAACACCCTCCTTTTTTCCCCCTGTATGCAAATATCAGTGATTATCTGACCCTATTGCCTATTCTATCTCATCATCAGAATAAACATCCCAGAGTAGTGAATACATGAGATAAAATTACAATCTAGGAGTCACTCTCGGCCTTGAAAAACAAACTGTCCATTTTAATGTAACTGAAGACCCCCGATGACATCATTGCTCTCT
The DNA here is from genome assembly GCA_036326025.1 of Chrosomus eos. Lineage (NCBI taxonomy): Eukaryota > Metazoa > Chordata > Actinopteri > Cypriniformes > Leuciscidae > Chrosomus > Chrosomus eos. The sequence continues at coordinate 17,210,304 of CM070825.1, forward strand.
TTTTCATTTTCTCCTCCAGAGGAAGAAGTCAGCACAATTCCTCTTTGTCCACTCACTCGTCTTTCCGCCCAAGGAAAATGAGGTGAGGATGTGGGTGGATGGAGACGAGGTTAGAGGAAGAGAGGGGCTGAAAAAACAATGGAGATGGAGGAGATGGCCTTGTCCCAGAGTGAGGAACAACTGGCCACCTATCCTCTAGACTCTGCCATTAGCCGCGCGGGCTGGAGACGCTGAGAGCTGATAACAAATGCCCCCCTGAACACAATGCCAAGTTCTTTATCTATGTGTTCCTGTATGGGCAAGCAGATTACAGCCTTTCCCTCCAAAACCTTTTAATTTGCTTTCTCTATTCCACTAATTCTACTCAATATCTTTCTGTGTGCCTCTGTCTGTTGGGGGGGGTGCTGCGGAAAAACGCGGGTGAGGGTCGCTGTCTTGTGTCTGTGAAAGATAATTAGACAATACGGCTGTGTGTAGCAGAAAACAGAGAGAGCCATTGTTTCAAGACCCCCCCCCCCAACCTAACAGCTGTACGTGTCATCAGGAGCACGGTTTGAACGTTATGATGGGCAAATGGGGGCGCGGGAAAAAAAAATGAAAAACAAGGAGTTGTGGCCTTTTCTCAAAAGGAGGTACTATAAAACTTAACTTACAGATTTCTGTTTACCTGCAACTAGGGTTTTCTTTTCTTTTAATTTTTTACTGTAAAGAGAAGGTATAGCGTTATCCTGGTCCCCTGAGTCCTTTTCACAAGCTTGAATGTCATTCAGTCCCAGGAACACAAAATTCGTACACTAGAATGTTGTCTGGGGAGAAAATCTCGCGATTTGCTCTCTGCTGTAAACAAAACTGACCTTTATGTTGAATTTGTCTCCGAGCACCAACCTCTCCCTGTAAAAGAGCCCAGAGCACTCAGCCGATCGCAGCCAGTCCATCTCACTCCGTTCTGCAGAGTGCAAGCGCATCAAAGCAGGCCAAAACTCATCCATATCTATGCCATACGAGCGTCTCCTAAATAATGCAGCAGTCTTCCCGCACCAGACAGATTCTGCTGCATCGGCGCTATTGTGAATCGTGTGTCACTTACTCCCTCTAACTCGAGCGCACACACACTTATCACTGAACTTCCTCGCCTTCCAACTTTGCTACTCCTTTTCAATAAGGAAAAATAGGTGAAGAATGGAAGCCTATTTCTGTCTCAGAGTTTTAAAAAGTCACAGTGTGACTCGTAATTGTAATTTTCATCTTACAATTTCTACTTTATTTATTGGAATTATGACTTTATATATTTCACAATTGCATCTTGTTTCTAACAAGTGTCACGTTGTTTCTCACAATTGTGACTTTATTATACAACTGACTTGTCTTATTTTTAAACTTTGTCACATTTACTCTGTTATTTTTTACTGTGAGGTGAAAACAGGAAAGAAAAAGCAAGTGAAGCGAGAAGAAAACAGAAAAAATACGAGATTAATTCTCTGTGTTATTACCTCTACATTTTATGTTCTGCTTTTCCAATCTTTACACTAGATGCAGCTTATCCGACACCTTCCCTAACACAGACACACAACCTCATATTACACCCCTTTACATACAATACAAACATTAAGCCTCTTAACAATACAGACACATACATAAAAAAGTCATTTTCAGTCCCTATAAGGTCTCCTAAGACATTCAGCTCATGCATAATACAAAAAGCTCCTAAAACAAACCCAGAAGGCCAGAAATACCACCTCACAACCCCACTCAATCTAAGCGCCCAGCAGTCCCCACCACTAATGGGAGGCCCTGTGTGCAGGTCAAACTATCTGTCCCTCTAATGGAGAAAGCTAAAACATCAAGACAATGCTGCAGATATGCAATGCTGTTGGTTGGAGTGTTTACATGTGTGCGGCTGAGTCTGAAACCCAAGCCAGCTAGATTCCTTGCTGCCCAGTCAGTCAATAACTTAACAGACAGCAGATTTGTATGACGGCACCGACTACAGAAACTGGTTTCAGACAAGCTTCCAAAGCACCATAATGACGCCTAATGATCTAGAACAAATTCGAGTGAGTCTTAGACTAAGTATTTAAAGATTGTAATTATTTCTCAGTAGACATTTATGTATAGACTTTTTCAACACCACACACACATAGGATTGTGGGATATCACAGATATCAAAGTACTGCCTTTAAAAACTAAGCCGCTGAAGTTATGTTACACAAGTCAATTTATTAAATCATATACTGATATACTGATGATCAACCCTACAGGGTGGGAAAGAAATAAAGCATGTGAATGAGAGTGTGTGTTAGGGATATAAAATTATAAAATGGGGACAGTCAGTTATGTATTTCTATTGCTCTTTACAAGGCAAAAGGACTAGAGAGGAAGGAAGCAGAAGGCAAAAGTTTTATGATCTTAACATGCCTCCTTTAAACACTGCCTTCTGGGATTGCCAACCCCATGCCAAAGGTTTTTAAAAAAAAAATAAGTGCTGAAGAATACTTGGAATACTGATGGCACAGTGCAGCATAATTCCACTGGGAGACTGAGGGGCATTCCGAGAAAGCAAATTATGGCTGGGAGAAAGAAGCGGCGGAGCTTTGTTAAGGGCAGGCACATGAATATCTGGCACTAGGGGCTGGTCTCTTCAAGACTCTGTCATGTTCTCTGCTTCAATCCCTGTTCTTTTCTACTAGTTCTGAGCCTTCGTGTTGTCAGACACTCTGAAACCGTGTGTGTGTGAAAGAGAGAGAGAAAGAGAATAAGACAAACAAGAGAGAGACCAAGAGATAAAGGAGATGTGTGTTTGCACCTACGTTGGGGTGTGTATATATCTGGGTGAGTGTGTAAGGGAGCATGTGTGTTTATGTGAAGCAGGACGATCTTTCACTCGCTGCGCTATCTATCCATGAGCCATTATTCAGAGAGGGAGCCGGTGAGTCAGATGCGAGCTGGTGGTGGTTTTTCAGAGTGTGGCGTGCTGCTTGTATAGATGTCAGGTGAGATGAGTGGTTCAGGCCGTCCGGGAGCCTCTCTGCTCCTCCCAAAGCAGCTGCCACCAGTCTGTCAAAGAATTGCTCTGCTACATCCTATTCTTCCCTCTCCCCCCTCCTTCTGTCTTACTTCCACACCCACTTAATGATGAGAAAAACATCTAGAGTGCAGCCAGGGTCACATTCCCCCCTTTAACGGGCTAGAAAGTCCACATAAAAAGCTCAGTATGCTACTCGACTAACTGACAACATATCCTAAAGTTAACCTGTTATTGAACAAAATTCAAATAAAACCAAAACTCGACTGAAGCATACTCTTATGCAGTGTATGATTATTACAAATTTAGAGCCTATTTGCAAACCAGGCATGCACATTTATGTCTAATATATATTTTCCCTCCAAGTTTGTGAAGGTGCTAGGCATTTATATTCAACATTTAAATTTGATTACCGCCTCCATCCGTGTCAATACGGCGGCCTCATTTATCAAAGAGACAGACAGAAAGCACAGCTTAACCGCCAATAAACATTTGTTTTTAATTCCGTTTACTGGAGCGCCGACCGAAAGCGCTTTGCCTCGCTTGCAGTTACGCCGTTAATTGGGAGAAGAAACACTTTTGGATCTGAGAGGGCCGGGGGATTTTGAAGCCTTTATCTCGAGCTGAATCAAAGCCGGCGTTAATAATACACCCAATGAATAAAATATTTGTTAAAAGGCGTGGAAACAACAGACTCGTGGTAAAAATAGGCCAGGCTCGAGGATGCTGTACTTCTCCGCAAATGAATCAACCTCTCTCAATCAAAGCACACAGAATATGCAAAATATAGCGCCGCCTTTGGTGTGAAATAAACAGCACAAACTTGAATACAGCTCACAACAACTAGGCTACTTTGGTGGACAGAGTAGTGAGCTCTTAAAACAAACCTTGTAGATTGTGCACAGATTGAGTTTTTTTTTTTTTTTTACTAGTTTGCAAAGAATTCAAATTCCATGTTGTGGTGTAGTGACAAGTTTGCATACATTTTTTCACTTTGCAGACTTGAATGATTCTGGTAAACAAATATGAACAAGTATTTGAGGGTAAATGTAATCTCAAATTTTAACCAAATGTAACAACTCAGAAAAAAATAATAGCCTAATAGAAATAAATGCATTTTAATGACTTCACACACTTAAAAATGAAAATTCTGGCATCATTTACTCGCCCTTTAAGTTGTTTCAAACCTGTATGAATTTCTTTCTTCTGCTGAACAGTGAACACAAAGGAAGATATTTTGAAGAATGGTAACCAGACAGTTGATGGACCCCAGTGACTTCCATAGAAGGAAACAGAATATGGAAGTCAAATGGTTACGGAAATTCTTCCAAATATCTTTCTTTGTGTTCAGCAGAAGAAAGAAATTCATACAAGTTTGAAACAACTTGAAGTTGAGTAAATGATTACAGGTTTTTTTTTTTTGTTGTTGTTTTTTTTAATTGTATAACTCACTTCGTGCCTCATTTCGAGTAGGCGACAAGTAGGCCTAATGACAATAACATATTCCAGACTGATTCAGTGTCCTTTACCACTTGATTATCTAAAGAACCGGCTCAATAGAGTTATTTGTTCAAGAAACATTTGTCACGCTGTATTTTTGTAATTCACAAAAATGAACCGACTCATAAGAGTCGTTATATTGAAAATCAAACTGTAGGCTACTTGTAGCGCATCATGCTTGTGATTCACTAAAACGAACCGGTTCTTAAGAATAATCTCGGGAACCGAACTACATGTTGTTTATGACTCACTAAAAAGAACCTTTTCACGAGAGTCATTCGTTTGGGAATCAGACTGCACTCATCGCTGTCAGTGCGACATTCCGTCCGTATCGGCGTTAAAAGCGTGTTCGAGAACGTTAATAGAATCAAAAGTCATAAAAAAACATTCGATTCCAGTTTTTTTTAAAGAATGGAACCAGTCCGTTCCAAACCCATATCCGCAGCGCTGCCTCTATCAGAAACAAAGAGGCAGCGCACTCAGTGCAGCAAGCGATAGTCAGCTCATTCACGCTCACAACATATCAGGAGAGCATCAGATGCCCGCGGCCACTACAACATAAAGTACAAAATAATGAATAAATCAACACAGCGACGAGCATAATCTTTCAGATCGCGCGCATTCCCGGCTCCCCTTAGACTGTATTGAGAAATGTCGCACCTCTGCCCGCCACCATTTATATTTATTTAATGCTGTTAAATTATTCTGTTTGAGAGAGGAGATTGTGCCTTCCTGCTGGCGTTGGCTGTGAAATTATTAAGAGGTGTTTCTGTTTTGGAGACTGTCATCAGCACATCTCCAGTGCATTAGACCTCTGTGGCTTTTAACACACTTTCCAAAACCCAGAAGGGTGTTAGCTGATAGCCATTATCGTGGTCACACCTGGATCGTTCTTTCTTCAACTTTTCTCTTATGGCAAGTCGGCTAGACGATCTCAGTAAAGGGGGCACTGAATATATCAACCTCAAGTCAACATCTGTCATACAAAACAGCCTCAAGCCTAGTACAGCAATGCATTAGTCAGAAACGCAGCCACTTGTTCCATTGTAGCCTACTGAATGATGTTCTTGCAGCGAACAAAAAAGTTCCCAAAGCGCATCCATTCTATACCTCACATAGGCTATACAAACACATTTGAACGATCAAGTTATTTATGTGCCAGAGTTTTTCTTCATACCCACAGACAACAGGTGTACCTATAGCCTAACTAGAATGCGCAAAATATAAACTGCAACACTTAGGCTAGTTAAAATAAAATTAAATAAAATAAACATTTCCACGTTGTAGCCTACTATTAAGTACTTTGCAGAATCAAGCAAATACGCGTATTTCATTATGTATTAGCCTGTGTTTTATGTACCATAATACCATCACTGTGTCACGACACTGCTGAAGTAATCTTCTGTAAGAATACAGAGAGCTGTAGCATATAGCTCCATTCTGCTGGGGTACACGCCTGTATTGGACAAGTTTAATTTCCAAATGAGCCTTGTTTCCATTTGGCGCAGTGCCACTCGTCCAACATATCACCAGGGTCTCACTAGAACCTCAAAATGCAATTATAACACAACTAAAACGACTGTGTTAACTTCAAAGCGGAGCGCGCTGAGATATAGATAATCGCGTTGTGATTAGGTTGACGCAGCGACACAGAGTACGCAAACATCCGATTTTATCATTACAATAGTTAGGCTACTGAACTATAACAGAATGTCTTACCTGTTCCTAAAAGGCACAATGCGATGTAAAACACCAGCATCTTTCCGGAGTCTTCAACACTTGTCCTGCAGTCCAGACTAAACGTGTGCGCACGAAAGCTCCGACTGGACTGACTGTGGAAGCCTTTCCTGGTCCTCGCCCTCCTCTTGAATACGGTAAAAAAAAAAAAAAAAAAAAAAAGTAAAAATCAACGGCAGATTATGTTAACCTCAGCTCGGAGAGCTGAAAGTCTCTACTGCCATCCGAACACAGTCTAAGCATCGATGCTGGTTCGCTCTTTAAAGTTTATAACTTTCTTTAGATCGTTTCCATGTATTTCCCTACAATTTTTTTGTTCATATCAAGTTGATTTAATGGGTAGGTCTTTCATCAATCCAAGTACTTGGAGTAAATCCTCCGTACAGTCTCCGTTTCTCGTGATCAGCGGGCTCCTCCGCTCGCCTGTGCAACTGAGCGCGTTTCAGCACCACAAAGCTCTACAGCGAACATGAACGCAGGCTCCTCTTGCGCACAGTCCCCTCCGCACTGCTCTGCTCGCTCCGCACTCTCTTGTTATGCAGCGGCAAGGCGAGGATGCGATCCGCACTGACTGTCTTACTACTGACTGGATGATGGCGCTATGAATAAGACAGGCGCTTTTTTTTTTGACTGGGGAACATCGAGTTTGAGAATGAAATAATTCTCAGTCCACAGGGACAGCCGTTGGCCTACGCCCCCCGGATCCTGCGATTGGTTAAGGGTTTAAACTGGGGGTGACTTGCAGTTGGGGGGTGTTTGGTTGTTAAACAACAGGGGGTGCTTGGTTATGCGCGCCTCTGAATGAATAAACTGCTGGGGAAAGTAAACAGGTGTGTCCCGGAGCAGGGCCGTGCACAGACCTTTTGAGGGGCATGTGCTGAAACTGAAAAAGGGCACCCCCTCCCTTTTCCCCCCACCAAGTAATAAAAATTCATATAAGTACAAAAAATAGTTATATCAGTTATATTTTTTTAATAAATGTTATAGTTATAATATATATATATGTATATGTATGTGTGTGTGTATATATATATATATATATATATATATATATATATATATACATTTTTTCTGCTTTGCACACAAAGTTCAATAAAATATATATATTTTTTAGCTATTCTGTTTGGTTTCATAAGCTAATTTGTATTATTTGTTTAACATTGCTCTACCTTCCCTCTTCTCAATGTCACACATAAACAAGAGTCAAGTATTTTTGACGAACTATTTTGAAAAATAATTTAATTATGTCTAACTCAATTCCAGATTATAAGAAACTAGCCATACAATGGTAGCCATACTATAGCATATCCAACATGTATCCGCCTACCTGGCAAAAACTTGATACTGTGGAGGACCAGGAATGTTGGTCTTTTGAAGGTCCCTTGTTTACTACACTTTCCCTAAAATAAGCCAGCAATGAAAATAAATAATTAAAACAGTGGGAAAAGTACAGTTGCAGTTAAAAGCATTTCTGAAGGATCACGTGACACTGAAGAGTACTGAACTGGAGTAATGATGCTGAAAATTCAGCTTTGATCACAGATATAAATTACTTTTTAAAATATTTAAATAGAAAAGTTATTTTAGATTGTAAAAATATTTCACACTATTACTGTTTTTGCTGTATTTTGGAACAAATAAATTAAGCATTGGAATGAATTAAATCATGAATTACATTCTGCATGATAAAATATGAAGATTTCACAGTGATCTTCTGTAATGTTTTTTTTTTTAGTTACTACTACAACATTACTGTAGTAAAACCATGTTTTTACTACATTTATACATGTGAGGACGAGCGGAGAGTATAGAATACTATAGATTAAAAAACTATATAGCCCATAGCGAATACGTGCATATCAACAGCCTTGAATTAACCATAACTTGATATTATTACCATAACAAGATGAAATGTTAATAAATTAAGTGTATCAGCAATTATAAATCAAAGAAGAAAATTTCTTAGAAATATGTTACCTAGGTGACGAGGATCACTCAGTCGCTTTGTGTAGTTTCAGTATGAAACAGCGCGGGGGCGCGCCTGCATGTGCTTATAAATTCAAGTCAAACTCAAATACAGTTACAGGGTTTTTGACCAGCGAATATGTGCAAATGTGCATTTTGTCAGTCATTAAAACGGCGCCGGCGGCATCACATTACATTTTCATCAACGGGTTACTATAGTTTGTTGCAGCTATATGCGCTCAGTTTTTCCTGTTGTAAAATACATTTGGCCAAAATCGCATTTTATAAAAGATGAAATACTACTGTATGAGCAGGCTAAGTGTAGGCTATTTGCTATGACTAGATGGCAAATTCTAGCCTAGACCTCTCTCTCGGTCAGGTCCCACATGTCTCAGTCAGACATCAAATAAATAAAATATGAGCTTTTACAGACAAAGTGTTTAGTACTACTTATTCAAACAACAAGATCTTTATTTACCCTTGCAAAACTTCGTTCAGCTGCTGTCTGCTGTGCGGCTGCTGCGAGCTTCAGTTCAGTCAGTCACGATAGAGGGGGAGGAGTTAGGTTTACTGACAGTTTGTGGATCGAACAAGATTTACACAAGCTCTTTTAGAGAACTTTAATTGGCTAAATATTTTTAAAACAGACAGACAGACGTGAAGGGTGACCAATAGCATTGATTTATTGAAGAAAAAAAAAAAACACCACCACCAAAAAAAAAGGGCACTTTGAGTGTATAAGCAAAAAGGGCATGTGCACTGCACAGGTTGAGCCCTACCTGTGCACGTGCCTGTCCCGGAGCAAACAAGAGTCTACGGAACAGATGATCTTAATGGCGTTTCTTTAAATAATGACTCAATATATGCAATGTGATTTAAAAAAAAAATCAGTGGAGCGTATAGTTAATCTTATTTATCCGTTTATTTACTTTATGGATTCAGTTTATGCCCCACAATTTTCCATCTTATTTTATTTTATTATTTCCATCTTATTTTATTATTCTTCATGAACCAATTTAAACTAAACTAAAATATTTATTGTATAATATTCATGACACCACAAAGCTGATAAAGTGTGCACAACTTGTTATTATTTCCCAAGGCGAAATATAGCATGTAACCATGGCTTCTGGTTATGGTCTCAAAACGAAATGTCATAGAGTCATCATATTCACGTGCTACAGTGATTGGTTAAACAGCTGACTCAGCTGCAAATACTGAAATAAACTGCAAAAGAACCAATGGGGAATTTTATTGACGTGTCACAATCAAAATTGCGTTATTTGGGCTTTGTATCACACATAAACAAATGGAAAACAAGCAAAATGCTGCAGGAAAGCACTAATTTCAATCATGTCTCATAATTGCGCTATGCAGTCTTTTGATTAGGCTAACACGTCGACTAAATATTTAAAAGTAGGCTACGGTTCACTGCGATGTTGGGTCATTTTGAGATGGTTCTCACTGCGGAACATGAAATCCACGGGATCCAGATCCAACTCCTCCCACCTTACATACACCTAAACCTACCCAACTCCGCCCCCTGATCCCTAAACCCACCCCTAATCCCTAAACCCAACCCTTATCCTACCCATCTCCACCCCTTGGATCTTGATCCGACTCCTCCCCGTGGATCTCGAGTACTGCATTGAGGTGGTCATTTTCGCATATTGGCGTGGTGTTGCAAAATAAAACCCGATTTTCCAACATTAATGTTGGAATGCAGCGATGTTTACGTTGGAAGAAATCCATAGGCTATTTCCCTAATAAAAAAACGTAGGCTATTAGTGACGAAGTTTCTGCGACTTACGTAGCCTATAGTGTGGCGCTCTCCTGCGCGCGGCGTGGTAGGTTATTTTACGTCAGCTTCCGGATCCATTCACTCATTTTCGTTCGCCCCATATAGTGCAATAATCACTGTAGTAAATTTACTTCAGCATATTTATTGCCAGAATTGACTGTTTTTAACACATCAAGTTCTACACATCAGCATTACTGTAAACGCTGATATAGGCTACTGTACATGCAATAGAATTTTTGTTGACTGACTATGAACAATGAATGTGTGAACCAGTGAGTGAATTTTGACACAGCGAATAGTTCAGAACTCTTCTGTGAGACGATTCATAACACTCAGAACGATTCATTGCAGTAATTTAATATCGCCAAATGTAACGCCATATGTTGCAGTCTTCGATACAGCCAACAAGTTGATTGGGATACGCCGTTTGATGATCAGTATTCACACTTGTTCAAAAAAGTGATGAATTTTCACCATTGTAACCCGTGTTTCATTTATGCTACCCACGATGAAGAGACTGGAGTACAATCGCCCAATCGGCCTTAAGAAATAAGGGTTAGCTACACTAGGTTTAGGAGTATTTCTTAGAATTCCATCTTTATAATTTCTCACGGGAAAAAAGGCTGGAAACTTAGAAATCGTGTCAGAGAGACGAGAACTGTAAAACCAGGCATGCGGATGGTTAGGTCTCCACCCCTTTAAGATTTATTGTAGGTGAGGGGATCAAATGTGAGACTGCCTCTCACAAGCACATGCTGATGAGAGAAACAGCTTGCTGGACGCACAGATGACGGGGTTCCTGTGAGTTGAAAGAGACGAGGTTGAGTAAAGGAGCAATAGATGATCTCTAAACAACAGGGTCTCACACCTGCTGTGGGTTCAGTGTAAACATCAACAACTACTGCGTGAAGTTTACCAAGTCTTGACAGGGTGTAAGCCAGACGTGTAAATTAACAGCTACTTTCTGCAGTCAAGGGTGAAATATCTACTTAGTAGTGTTCTAACTGCAATATACAGCAATTTTGTAACCTCACACTGAGGGTGCTATAACCCACCCCAGGCCTCTGAACACTTAAATAATTCATGTACTTATTAGAGGGGTTTTTAAACTGTAGATTTATTAATAATGAATACAGCTTGATATTTACTAAACTGTTCTTGGTTGGGGGTGGGAGATAAGGCGGCAGTTAAGATGTCGTTTGCATGGGAATTGTAAAGAAAGTCATAAATAAAGCATGAGGTGAAGTTATATGGAAATGTGACTTCCCAGGAAATGAGAATATTTTAACAAAATATTATCTCAGGCCCATTTGACCCGGGGTCAATTAGAAAAGAAACGTCAGCGTCGACGAGGACGCAAGGCTGAAATTAACATTGAAGCTTTTCCCCCTCCCATCTAATTTGCAAGGCTGATGCAAAGTTGAATTGAAACGGCTATATTGTCGTGAGATTGCGGTTTAATTCGACTAGGCGCTATGAAGTCGATTACAATTTCGCTCTGAGAGACAAACACGGCTTCCTGTGCATTTGTAGACAAACTAAAATGGTGTTCCCTCCATGGAAAGCATTTTCTTGCTGACTTGGACAAACTGTTATTGTGCTATTGCACAAAGGTTAAAATGTCTATTCGTCAGTCTTAAATTTGTCTCCTCTACATCCCTTAAGTAAATATTGTATCACTTAAAGGTCAGCGCTCCTTCTAAATGTATAAATCAGAGCTGGTTTATGTCTGTTTCATCCAAATGTCACAGGATATATGCTATTAATAGTCTCGGGCATATTAATGTCAGTCTTGAGTTTCGAATGTCTTTTTTTTATCATCCAAAATGACTCCGCAGTGTAAATTAGGTGATGGCATGCATAATTCTATTGTTACTTTGAAGTCAGCATGAAATAAAAATGGTATCTTTATTTCATCAAAATGTAATTAATGTTCTCTGTCTCTGAAACAATGTTCCTTTTTTCATTTGTTAGTGATATAACTATTTCTTTTTTCCCCAACCCGTATCTATTTCCAACCCATATCCAATCAATTCCCAATGGATAAAATCAGTTTCCATCTTACCATTTTCATTGAATGTCCTGTCAGTTCACCCAAAAATGAAAACTCTGTCATCATTTACTCACCCTCATTTTGTTCCAAACCTGTATGAATTTCTTTAACCAAACAGTGGATGGACCCCATAGACTTCCATAGTATTTCCCCCCCCCATACTACGGAAGTCAAAGGGGTGCATTAACTGTTTGGTTAACCACATTCTTCAAAATATCTTCTTTTGTGTTCAGCAGAAGAAAGACATTCATACAGGTTTGGAACAACTTGACGGTGAGTAAATGATGACAGAATTTTTTATTTTTGGGGAACTATCCCTTTAAAGTAAAATGGGCTGCAAACTCCATTTCATGTTGACTTCTCTTTTTTGTTCTCCACATTTAACATAGTGCACGGCAAGCATATTATTTTCGCCTTTCATCATTAAAAACATCAGTTCAGAGTTTAGTGCTGAGCGGTCCTCAGTCTGCTACGGTCAAAGTTCTCCTCCCTTTACATCAACCATATGGGGACATTACAGCAGCTTTTACTATAATTGTGTTATTGAGTACAGCCTTGATCTGTGTCAACCATAACTCTAAGTACTGCTACATGGCAATAACTCTTTCTGCCTTTACTTATGCCAGGCATATCAAGCATTCCTATTATTGTGTATATCATGCATTTGGTTGATATGCGTATTAGCACTGTTTCAATCTTGAGTACTCTGTATCATCTTTATCCGACTGTAACTATAGATACCATCATTTAAAGAACAGTCAACAACATGTCCTTCATCTCAATATCAGATATACCAGTCAGGCCATTATTGAAAGCAGAGTTGGCTGAAAGGAAAGTACCTCAGGGGAAGTTCAGGAGGTATAAAGTTGCTGAAGGGTCAAGGGTAGGACCTTTTGCTGGGCCACAGGCTGCTGAAGAAGGCTTAGTTACGGAAACAGGAGTGTGATAAACGCTGCTTCGTTTCCATGTGCCGTGCCCCTTATTGTGTGATATGGTATTCTTAGGGAACAGGTTTCTATAGTCGGGTTTAAAGTTACAAAGAATATCAAGTGCATGTGTCAAATGTGTTATTGACTGCACTTTGGAGGATTGAGCCATTAGATTGCAGTTTCCAAAAGCAAATTTTTCCTGTTTTTCATTTAAATGACTGTATTTGTGTCTGTTTGTTTGCTGCATAATTGTATTTATAAGTTTGCCAATCATAGTTTTAGTATAGAAAACCTGGTTTCACAGACAAGGCTTAAACCTAGTCCCAGACTAAAAAGCATGTTTGAGCTGTTTTAACTGAAAGCAACTTGCACTGGCATATCCTAAAATGTCACTGCCATTGTTTTGTCTCGTCTCAAGATGCACACCGATAATATTTTATGTTGTTGTTGTTGTTTTTTGTTGCAAATGCATGATTATAAAAGATTCTTAAATGTCCTCATTGAACTAAGGCCTAATCCTGCCTTATCTAAGCCCTGTCTGTGGAACCAAGTTGTAATACTTTCTCTAGCGAAAATGCCTGAATACTGCAATTCCAAAAAAGAAATCTCATTTTTGTTTGTTTCACTATTTGTTCAGTCTGTGCTAATCAGTAAGCCCAGACTGAACAAACTGATCAATAATAACACATCTCTTTGGGGCAGTCAGTGTCTGCTTGAGTGTTTCCAATTGGTAGTGATTAAAGTTGATTTTGAGGATGTCTGCACAAAAGTAGCATTCACCAAGGAAATGTCTAGATTTATATTCTTAGCAAGTGTCTTCTTTCCAGATCAGCCTACAATAAAAATGCACTTTAAAAGGTAGGTGAAAGTACACAACACTATAGGCCTCAGAAAACTGATTGTGATACTTTCCGGATGGAGGTATGATCGAATTGGCAGGTAGAACACTAGGGTAAAAATGTATTGTTCTCATCCAAAATGATTTTGAATTATGTCAGATTGGTTGACGGTATCAGGCTTGGTTGAGGGGCGAGTTTTGGATGATGGCCACCGTGTTGGGAAAGCCGTTCCCAGCCGTTATCACAGATGTTTACTGACAGAACAGAAAGAAATTGTCCTAAAATGTATCAAACCAATTTACTCCATGTGTTTTCTTCTACAAGTACACACACACTGATCATAGTGCAGTTTTTGATGTATTGTGTGCGTGTGTGTATACATGTTTTTTTTAGTTAAAAGACAAACTACACTAAAAAAAGGATCTTTATTGGCGTATATGGTCCATGAAGAATCTTTAACATCTTTAACATTCAAAGAGCCTTTCCATTGCACAAAAGATTTTTATAGTTCAAATGTTCCTCGTGTTAAGAATAATAATGGTTCTTTTAAGAACTGTTAACCGGTTTTTAGGCAACCCAAAATGGGTCTTCTATAACAAAACCCCTATTTTGGAGCCTTTCTTTTTAAGAGTCTACATGCAAAACTCTATTTCTAGGTGGTTCTGCTTGGTTGCTAAGTGGTTGCTTACTACTAGTATAGGTCAAAAAGGCCTACCATCAAGATACTCTGGTCCCTAAAAATGGCTCAGGTCGCTGCTTCAATGTCAGTCTAAGAGATTCTGTGGCTCATTTTAACATCCACCATCAGACGAAAATCTGCTAACTTATAAAAGTTATAGCGCACCTCTCTTCAGAAACCCACAAAATGTGATGTATTATTCAAGTAAGTTGTTCTGACAGTGTGGGACACGTCTAATACCATGTTCAGTTTTTATCTTCGTTATGATAAGTGTTTTTGGCGATATCTCCAGGAAATGTAGCAGGTCTATACTTTACAAATTAAAAGCTGATCTTTATCATCAAGTCTTCTTGAGAATCAGACAGTGCTTTGTAGTTTTAAAACTAAGGCTCTAATCTCATCCGATGAGACTTTGAGTTGTTCGAGATTAAGCCTCAGAGCTTCTCCTATAGTAAATGTTTATCACCCCTGCGCCCTCATTCTTTAGAGATTTGTTTTTTCCTAAGGAAAATTGACTGATATACTGTATTATCAAAACAGTTGCATATCAGCTTCAGGATTTATTTGTTCAAACACCATGTAAACAGAGTGAAAGTTTGTCAGAGATAGGAGAGAGAACCATGACCCATACCAGCTGTTGGTCCGGGACTGGCATCACTCTGCGCTTACCTAATCCCTGGGCGAGGCGAGCTCTCCCAGATGGGCCGACAGATTTAGATCAGCCACCCTGACATGCACTGACCGGTCTCGACAGCAGTCCCACATCTCGGCTGTACCGCTGGAAAGCCTCAAAAATTGCTGGCAAATTCCTAAAATTGATGTATTAAGCATGAACGATGATCACAGTTTTAGTTGCAAATTGCAAGGTCTAATGGTTTCTGAAACATCCTCTCTGCGAGCTACTGTTGACTTTAATCAAATGAATTATGGGAAATGGTTCCTCTTGAAATGTGTAAGAACTCCTCCTCTATCTTCTGGTTCTTGGAGTTTATTCTCCAATGCATTTCATTATCGTCTGATGATCCTTAACATATCCTAACAAATTATTCTTTTTTTCTTGTTTGTTTTAAAAAATCTCTTAAATACAGTCTTGCTCTGTTATTTGTTTGATTTATTATGCATTTAATTATTTAATGCATTTAGGTTTACTTATAATTTAAGTGTTCATAGCTTGTGACTAAATGACTTCACGGCATCCCACAAAAGGAAAACAGGCTGTAGGCCAATGCATGTCTGTTGTTAAATGCTCTTTCAAGTGATTCTTGTGAGACGATGTGTTGGAACATGAATGTTGTTCAATTTCACCCTCATATTTTAACTGCTGTAGTAAATTTGTGCACACTGGGGTTCTTTTAATGTCAGTGCCCGTAATTACAAGCCCAATATTACACCAATTCAGTAAAACCACACAAATACTACTAATACATACTAACACGGTTAGTCATATCCAATTGGTTTCGGAACAAAACTGCTGAGGATACCGTTATTACAGAGTATTTCCATGAGTCGCCATAACACCTGTTCATTCAAAAGCCAATCCTGTTGAGAGTGACTTGCATCAGGCATTTGGTTTCACAGCAGGGTGTTTGCTGTAGTAATTGAGAATGCTGGAGGGCACAACAGTAGCATCCACATCTGGGAATTCCCAACCTCATGGCTTCTTAATTACTCAACCAAACATGGACCAGAAATGGTTTAGATAAACCTTTAGAGAGGACTGCCGTTAATGTGGCAACTCAAGTGCTAAGTGTTAAATGTTTTTTCTCTTAGGAATACAACTAAAGTAGCAGTTTGAACAGGAAAAAGTGCTGTTCAGACTTGATTTAAAATCTAATGCACAAGGTCTAAATGCATAGTTTATGTTATGGAACTTTGTAGCATCTACTCAAAGCAACCAATGACCCAACAAGACTATCTACGGTACATTGGAAGAATTTAAGTTGGACTAATGTTCACTTCAGTTGCATGGCCATTTTCTCTCCTATAGCCTACTACTTTATTTTTTAAATGGAAACGATTCAGTGTTTTTATTATTATTTATTTTTGCTAGTCGAAATGGCCTGCAGTCATGACATGGTATACTCCACCTAAACTATTTTAAAAGGCATTTTGACAATTCTTTCGTAATTATTAAGCATGCAACATATTATTATTTAGTATACGAAATGGAATGTGTAGGACCATTTAAAATGTACCTAGTAACTAGGCAAAATAGCAGATTAAAATCGTTCAAATAAAAACATGACCAGATGCAGGTGTTCCATAGTCTTGTTGGGTCAATGGTTGCTTGAATGCTTGAGTAGATGCTACAAAGTTCCATAACATAAACTATGCATTTAGACCTTAGGCTATTAGTGCATTAGATATAGCCTACACTAGCTCCGGGAAAGGTACATGATCCAAGTCTGAAACATAATTGATTTATATGATTAGCACTGTAGTGACAGATCCGTGTTCTGTTTACTTACTCTGACACGTGTTTTCCTCAGCGCATATCTTGCATTTTATGGATATATCCTTATATATCTTAGAAAATATCTTAGTAAATCTTAGAATGTTCGCGAGTCTTTCCATTTAACATATTCTGACAACATACTCTTAAACTTCACAGAGTTCAATGAACAAGCGTGGGTGGGTGCATGCACATCGTCGCGTAATAATTCTGATAAAAATACACATTTTGCTCAAATATGTTTTGTTATGAGAAATTAAGTGTAGGTTTAAGGTTCTACATGTAACACAAGTAGCTAATCATATTTATGAGAGCAGTAACAGTAAAGGCATTATTGTTGGTATAGCCCATTAATGTAAAATAATTATGTTTGGATGAGTTCTTCATACCTAAGTTAACATTTTTGTTTTTTTGTTTATTATAAATTTTTTTTAGTTGTTTTATTTTCTGCTTTATAATAGTAAGTTATCGGCTGATTTTAGGTTTTAAAATGTAATCTTTTTTGCTTATAATCTACAGCATCTGACATGGATACATTAACTATATTTGTGTCATTTGCTTTATATTAAACATGGTTTGGAGGACAGTATTGGGCAGGACATTGTTTAGAATAATGGATTAAAATCAATTTTTAATGGGCATCGTTTTTTGAAGTTTTCCTCCAATTAATCAAAAAAAAAAAATCAGATTAATCGATTATCAAAATAAAATTTTAGTTGCAGCCCTAATTCATATAAATGTTAATTGTTCATGTTAAATGTTAAAAGCCCATTGATGCTAATTTAAAACAGTTCACGGACTTGTTTGCATCAACCCATATACATATATTTAGAATCAAAAGATTTAAATTAACACACCAGAGACCAAAATCATCACAAGCTAGCTTTGATGAAAAGAGCAAAGTAGAACAAAAAAATTAAAATACATATATATATATTTTTATAAATAATAATTATTTCCAATGGACATGGCAGCTGTGTAGCTACATTTTAGTCTTGTACTTTTGCCAACCACAGGTGTTTTTAAGCAGCAGGCCATAGAGCGTGTTGTTTCTCAGGGTTTCGGGGCTTTTGCCCCTGGCTCTCTGATTGAGGTACAGGCACTGCAATGACATGGGTTCCCGAGAGCCATTGTTGCTAACGTTAGCAGTGATGGCGGGGCCAGCTGACAGTCAAGGGAATGGGCCATGACTGGCTGCTTGTTTTGTGCCACGATCCCTCACTGTTCACGCCCGCTGAAAAAAATAAATACTCCAGCTCGGAGGCTATAAATAATGGATGACTTGTCCACTGTCACTTTAAATCTTGCGTCTAGCCACGGCCTGGCCATTATTAGGGTCTCCCTTTCTGTTTTTCTCTCTCGCTCCAACAGTCTACCTTACCAAAGACTGAACCAAAGACTGTCATGCTAGTGCCAGTCTCTCTCCCGATTGTCACAGGAATTGAAGATTTACATGGCAAAATATACCTTTCTTTGATATCTTCCATGACTCCCCGACCATACGGACCAGAGCTGACATCAAAACATCCTACGAAGAGAGAAACAGGAGAGAGAGAGAGTGGGTAGACGTGTGCAGTAAGGTAAACATTTTCATCTGCCACGATCCCAGTCTTGCATTTGATAGGTGCTGAAAGAGTGCTCGAGGGGCCATGACTCAGAATCTGACCCCATCAAGCTAAACCAGTCGCCTCGCTGCAGCCCCTGCATGTGATGTCCATGGAACCCTGTCATGTTAAACATTGAGCAGGCCTGATGAAAATCTGTCCCGAGGATAAGTGAGGAGAAGAGAAGGGAGAGCGAGCGATGCAGAGCGAGAGAGTGAAAGCTCGAGCCCACCCATTCGAACAGGAGAGATCATGGATTATTCACATTTGCAGCTGTGATAAGGAGAAAAAATTATGAAGAACAGCTGGCTGGAGCATGATGCGTGAAGGCTAGAAGCTGCTCTACCTTTAAAACAGCTGGGAAGCTACTAAAGAGTGCTTCTGTTTGCCTCAATCACGGAAACAAATCAATAAAAGCAAACATCCAACTTTAAACTATGGTTTATACCTCTGTATAGGGTTCTGGGGGAAAGGAACTCAGGCCTAGTGGTCAGCATGTACATGCTACATGTATCAAATTGTGGTGACTGTGTGGATGATGTGGGTTTGACTCTAGTCTGTGTGGCTTTCTAGTCATGTTCCTCCCTCTTTTCTAATCATTTTTATTAATAATAAAAATAAATGCCCCCCCCCCCCCCCCCCTAAAAAAAACAAACAAAAAAAACAACAACAACAACTGGAATGGAAAGTAAGATTTCACACAAGGCTTTAAGTATGCGTAATTACTTTGCACCCAACGATACAAATGGGCAACGGGATATTATGTCATGCATCAGGATTATACTTTTTAAGTAATTATAACAAAATGTAAATATGTTAACATTTAAAGGGGTCATGAATTGATAAATCTAAATTTCCTTGAGCTTTTGACATAAGAGGTCAACATACTATAAGAATATCCTGTAAGTTTCAGAACTGAAAACTTCCTTGTTAGTCCAAAAACAGCTTTTATTGTCAGCAAGCCAAGAGAATGACTCATCTATGATAGATGGGTGAAAGAAAATCAACGCCTACTTCTTTATTGCAACTTTGGCCCCGCCCACTGGGGTGCTAGTGAGATGACCAGGAGAGAAGGGTGATACAGGATCACTGGACTAAAAATAAAGTTACCTTCCAAAGAATCCTAATGCTAAGAATGTGAATGTCTCAGTTGAGCATTATTTATTTATATTCGTTACATTTCACTGTGGATTCTTTGGTAAATCTGTCACAATTTTGGCGCAGGCTTTGCAAATAGACTTTTATGATATGGACTTGCCAGTAATGCCAAAACATGTAGCCTAAGTAACTGTGCTAATTCTAATACCTGATCTGTGACCAGCGATTCACGTACAGTCAGATGTGCTTTGTCTATGTGTCGGTAAATCAAACCAGTGACAAAACAGTCAACTCCACATTGTTTCTTTAAATTGTGATTAAATTACAATCAGAAAGCGATCAAAGGACACTCCCTATCTTATAAATCGTGTTTGCACTGTTAGTTGTGATGAAAGCATGAGAGTTTAGAAGTTCGAGTTGCAATGATGAGATCACTGCATTCATGTGCTCAACATGTCTGTGATTGGCTGCAAGCTCATCACTGCAACCTTTCATACCATGATCTAAATATAGATCTAAATATAATGCTATAATCAACACTGATCGTGAAAAGTAAATATGTGGATACAAATACAATACAATATACAGACGTCACATGGGGCAAAACTGAGTTGCAAACATACAACGTTCATATTAAAATGAACTCAGTTTGGCCCCATGTGACATCTGTATATTGTATTTGTATCCACATATTTACTTAAATGTAGCTATTGTTCATTATTAAAATACTTTATGGTGTTTCAGTTGTTTGCAAACTTGAATTATCAGTAAATTAAATTTATATTTAAGTTTAATGTTTTGAGTGTATAAACTTTGGTAATTAAACAAAACGTTTGCTTATCTGCAGATCAGTAAATGTCTGCACAATCTTTCTTATTGGTGCTGACTAATGACTAGTCTGACTAGTACTGGCTAGAGTAAATAATAAACAGTATTCATCAATCGGTACTTTTAATTGTAATACTTAAAAGTACTTGATTTGTATTGCACTTGTTCTTTTACTCAAGTAAAATTGAAAGTGAGGGGTTAGCCTGTGACATTTGACCACTGGAGGATCTAAAAATATAGTTTGCTATGAATTTGTAAATGAGAGTTCACTGAATGTGAATACTTTAGTTTGTAGCATAGGATGAAACATCACATATGTTTTTTGTTCCAGCTCTCCAACATTCACACGCATGCTAATGAAAGTGAATATAACTCAAAGTGTAGTGTGTCCGACCTATCAAAATGAGATGCAGGACAAGCTAACCATTATAACATCTGCATTCTGCTTTTAACACAAGCCAGATCACCATTCACACAGTGGGAAGAAAAGGGGAGTTTACCTGGACAGGTAGCCAGTCGGCATTGTCTGTGGTCTAAATCACTCTAGATGTGTGAAGGGATTTAGGTGGACACGACATCGGTTAGATACAGATAAAAGGAGATGTGGATGGCGGAGGTTTGCAGTCTGGGGGCATGGGTGGATTGTTTTTAAATCAAGGTCTCGTGTTGCCACTGTGAATTTTTCATCAGTCTCCTAAATTAAAAATGTGAGCGGTCATCACTTATTTGTCAAGCCGTCTCAGCGCAAAAGGTGGATATGACAGGGGATTTACGTAAGGCTTTAGGAGCCTTCAGCCAAAGCCTGACTGCAGACCACAAACACAAAGACACACAGAGGAAATACTGTCTCGCACTTTTTGTGATATGGGAGATTTAAGTGCTTGGAGGAAGGAGGAAAAAGTCGCAGAGCTTTTCAGCAATCTTAGTAGATGACATTCACCACCATCTCGACATATGGAGCAGCTTATGCGTATTATTCTGTGCAAAACCCTGATTAACACTAAGCCCATACATATAGACAACATGCAAACATTATCAGTTTATCTCTGGAAGTAGCAAACAGGGCCAAGTTCTAATCCACCTTTGATGTACAACACATGCACCTTTTCAGTAATTCTAGATCAAAAGATGTTGACCAAAATAGTGAGATTTAGAGATGAGATTTATTTAATTTGAAATCTTGCATTTTTTTTTATTGGCTAACTTAGAACAGGTTGGCTAAATTATCCTTGCATTTATTTTTATTTTTACGAACGCAAAAAACAGACCAGGTCAACCTTCATTTTCAGATTTTTGCTTGATGTTGAGTCAGTAAGGCTTTTAGTCTCCTTGTTTGGCTTTGTTTTGGCTTGTGTTTCCTCTGGAGAAGGCATTGGCCGTCTGTTTCAGGGACAGGAAAATGATACAAACATAAACACTGGCCAAGCGACGGTTCCCCTCGGCAGCACGAGCGCACACACGGCAACAGGTGATGTGCCAGATCTCGGAGTATTGGCACTTGGTGGATACACACACGTGCGCAAACACATACTATCTCCGTGGATGGCTGCAGTTCAGCTGCCAAATGTGGGGGTGTTTGGCAACTATTCTTCCTTCTGTGTGACCAAGAGTGGAGAGGTAAATCTAGAAAAAAAGTTGTTGTTTCATCACCTGTTGTGAAATGTCAAAGTATGATATCCATAACTGGCATCCACATGTTGTTAAAAAGACTGGCGTCAGACCTTGCTGTAGTCCAAACTCCTTTGAAGATCTCTTTGATAAGGTTCGTATTTGGAGAACACCACATGGTGCATTTTTAGTTGTTTTTTCCTTGAGGGGGCAGGAAACCGGTCAGGTCTTTCAAAGCAGTCAGGGGTTAACACACTAATGGCATTAAACACTGGCATAGCTACACATCTGGAATGAGTGGTTTCATAGGAGTTGGAAAAAGTTAAGCTTGACTTTGTTTTCAAGGCAAAGGATGAGCATCTGTGGCTGGGTACTGCCAGAGGATACTAGAAAATTCTCTTTCAGGACAACACAGAGCTTGTTTTCATTTTAAAAGGAAGACTTGTCTCTGTTGCTTGACCCTTGTAGACCAGCAGATTTAATCACTTTAGGGAGGAAGAGTGAAGGAGGTTTGGAGGGAGGGGAGATACGTGTTGCATTGTTCCTCATCAAGAAGGTTTTATTGTCTTTTAAAGAGGAACACCACCCAAAAATGAAAGTTCCCATTATTTACTAACTCTCATGCTGTTCCAGATCCAGTCTTTCTTTCTTCAGATGAACACAAACTGAGATTTGAATAAAAATAATCCATCTCGAACACGATGGGAATTCACACAATCCTGATAGATGAAAGGAAAATACTAATATTTAAAGGTGCAATAAGTGATTTCTGAGAAACGCTGATTGAAGTGGATTGGACCGAGTACCACAACTAGTAGCCAATCAGCAGTAGGGGGCGTGTCCACTCATGATGGGGGAGGAGAGAGAGTGAGCAAGAGGGAGATTTGAAGATAGCATCTCTCTCTCTCTACAGTCTTAGAGACATTACAATAAAGAAAAGTTCTGAGGAATATCACTGGAAAAAGAAGGGTATGATCAGGCAAGATCTTTAGAAACGCTTTCCAGTGCTAGACCTAAGCCGGAAGGCCTGAAAATGGGTTGAACGTTGCATTGTTTCTGCTCAGTAACATTGGTTTTGATGTTTCACAAAACCAATATATGCTGTTGTTGTTAGCTTTACTAGCAGGACAATTTTGAGTGTCATTGTTTGTTTGTAGCTGGTGTGCAGCTGGCATCTAACAACCAACTCTTGCTTGTATGAACTCTTGTGTTCTGTATGTTAATTTTTTGTTCTACCTTGTCGTTCGTTCCATAGCTTCGCTTTATTTTTCACAAAGCATTATTTTGCTTCGCTTCAGCTATGCAAAAAGACATCCACTCTTGCATTGCATGTTTGTGCATTTTGGGGGCAAGCTGTGAAAGGAGGGGTGTGTTTCTTTGGGTTGATTTCAAACAGTGTTTTTCAAAAAATCGCTTACTGCACCTTTAAAGTCCCCCTGTGGTGAAAATCAAACTTTTAATGTTGTCTATGTGGTGTTTTTAATATGCTTTAATAATTTTGCAAATTCATAAGCCAACACTATTGCTGGGTATGTTCTCCTTAAAACTGCAGTGAACCAAAGGCAGTCTCAAAAAACGCGATTTGAAATTAAACCTTGTAACCAATCAGCGCAGCGTGTGATCGTCAACGAGTGGATCTCTGAGTTGGCGTGAGTGAGTGGAGGCGGGAATAATTTGCATATTCATTGGAACCGCGTGTACTAAATGAGGCAAGGACTTACATTCAAGTTATTTTAAGGCATGAAGACATTTTTTTGTTAAATAATGTCATTTTGCTGATCAAAGATACATTTTAAGGGATACAATTAATGACTATTGACAGGGGACTTTAAATGTTTTTAAGCTATAAATTATCGCCAGAGGTGTAAAATCCAGCGGTCAGAAAGTAAAAGTCCTGCCATATGTTTATTACACCCAAACAGCCAGCTGATTTCACTAATTAGTTTATTTCCTGGCTGAAAAACTGTTCTAATTAGCAAATCCAGGTGATTGGAACAAAATACGGTGGAGGACTTTTACTTTCTGAACCTGGACTTTACACCTCTGATTATCATTCTGATGCTTCTGACGTGACTTGCATTTATGCTAAGCATGAACTCACAAACTTGCAAAGAAAGTCAGATACATCTGGAATGGCATGGGGGGTGAGTAAATGAGAGAATTTACATTTGTAGGTGGAATATCCCTTTAAAAGACTGGATTGTTGACTCTGATTAAGCTTCAGGACTTTGCTAATAAAAACTGGCTCATTTTACGAAACTTTTGAAAATGTTTCTTCCACCCCTCGGGGTGCAGGAATGTGCACTGAACTTCAGAATTTTTTTTTTTCTGTACACGCCCTCAGATCATTCCGTGGAATAGCTGGTGGATGCTATTTCTTGCTTCGTTATCAAGAAACTAATAATAGCAGAGCATTTCTTTCTTGCCGTCTGTCTCTTCGCTCAGCGTGTTTCCTTAAAGGATATCCTGATCAGATTTATTATTTTTTTCCTTGCAGGCAGATCTCATCATTTGCTCTCTCACCTTTTCTCCCTGCTCTCGTCTGTCAGCCTTTTAAATATAGGCCTCCAGGTTCACTAGCATGTTTGTTTTTGAGATTCTGATTGGAACAGAGCACTCTCTCTCTCTCTCTCTCTCTCTCTCTCTCCTCTCTCTCTCTCTCTCTCTCTCTCTCTCTCTCTCTCTCTCTCTCTCTCTCTCTCTCTCTCTCTCTCGCCCTGTAGTCACGCAGCCGTCATCACCTCCAGTGGCTGCAGCCGTGGCCTCATTTTCCGCAGGGACGCGCTCCACTTATGGTGCACTCTTAATTACACTCTGCACCGCTGAGGTACGTTACACATTGTCGCTGCAACCGACCTCAAGAAAGATAGAGCTCACCGCAATGGCTGCCAGGCACGCTCATTTTTCTTCTTTCAAACCTGCCGCTATAACACGCCTCGAGAATTCAGCCTCAAGTGTAAATATTAGTACTCTGATTGTTGCGTTTGGCTAAGGCCCTGGTTCTGTAGGCTGTGTGCTCTGGCAGGCCATTAACCAAAGCAACACAGGTAGTGATGCACAGGGTTCCAGAGAGGCTGCAAGTGTTCTATATAATGCGTGTTGTAATTAAGCAATAGTTCACAGAATGTCATTGCTGCTTTTTTACATACAGTGTAAGTGGTTGGTGATGCATACTGGCAAGCTCCAAAAAGGATTACATAAAACAATTCCATAAAATTTGTCGAATTACAATAGCTTTGTGTGAAGAACAGACTGAAATTTAAGCTATTCACTACTAATCTTCTTCTCTGGAGCTCTCAAATCTCATTTACGCCTTAGTTCAAATTAAAAAAAATGCTGGCTCTATTCTCATTAATTTTGACATTATCATGCTGTTCTACACGCAAAACTATATGCCATCAGAGCACTTGGAGTATAGTGCATGGGTTGTATTATTTGTGTATGAACCTTCCAGAAGCTCAAACAGTAGATCATGGAGCTAGCAAGACCAATATTGTGGTTTTGATTCAGTACAAATGTAGAATTTACTTAATATTTTCAAGTTTACACTTGATCGAACGTATTTATTGTGTAAAGTACTTTACAATAAGGTTAACATTGATTAACATAAACTATGGAACTATGGAAAATAATTCAAAAGCATGTATTAATCATAGTTAAAGGTACAATATGTAGGAACTTTCGCCACCAGGGGTCGCTAACCTCTTACAATAACAAAGGCGTATATTGATGACGTATATTCCGCATTAAGCGTAAGTATGGATCTTGTCGTCTGATGGATCTTTTATGGATGAGTGAATACATTGATGTTTTTAACATGACTGTGGTGTGAAGCAGGGCGCGATTGCTAGACGTATACCAGCGCCACACGTAACGCGAGTCCCGCGGATAAAAAAGAATAAGGACATTTCATTCTACCGAACTACACGCAAGGGCTGAATACTTACACAGGTCAGGTTATTAATTAAACTTGAGGTTTCACTTTCTCTAACGGTTACACTATCACACTAAACGACATTTGAGTGTGTTGAATGTTGTTAGTTAGGTTGTTTGTTGGCTGAGTAAACTAAGTAACGTTAAGCTAGATCAACATTAGAATAACATACAGATCATATTCTAACATTTCATCATGTTGAACTAAATAACATTGATTAGTTTTATGTACATTTGCTAACCTATCTAATAAAGTACATGCAACACTCGCGTCTCTGTCAAGTCGAAGTTAGTCGCGGACGTGGAGTCGCTCTGCATCTCGAAAGATGTTGATCTTCGTTTTAGTCCTCTTTTTGTCTCAAAGTCTGCTTGTCATGGTCCATAATGTTTAAACAAAACAACAACAGCGTAGCATCCTGCTAGGCATAACGGGCATAACCCAGTTCACTGGGACTTCTGTCGCCATGGTTACTATTGCTGCTCGAGCGGAAAGCGGGGGTAACGCGAATATGACGCCATTGACTGGCGACTCCTCACCCCTGCTCACACGCCCCGTTTCATTGGTTAAAATCGCAATTTTCTCACGATTTATAAATAGTTGGAAACATTTGGGATATTGTAAGTAATCAACTAAACAAAATATATAACATTGGCCTAGTGGTTTTTGGATATTTTACTGCAAAATTCCTACATATTGTACCTTTAATGTTAAAGTCAGCATTATTATTAAAATCAAAATTTGTATCTGTTAATATTATTCAATGTACCTGAGCTAACATGAATTAACAATGGACAGTTATAAATAGTACAGAATAAATACAGAATAAATACTGTAACATGTGTTGCTAGTTGATGGATTAACTTATGGGACATCATTGTAAAGGGTTAGCTATATATGTGTACTTTATGGTGCCTTTTTGGAGTTTGGCAGTATACACTGCCATCCAGTTCCCTTTTATGGGAAAAAGGGATGCACCCATATGAATATTTTGGCCGATACGATAACCGATAACTGATATGTTGGGCGATAAAAAATCCAAATTTTTATATCATTATTGAGAGCCTGATTGCAAAAAGTCTCACCATTAAAATCCATGTCCCAAGCACTTCAACATAAATTAAAACATATACAGTAGCCTACATTAGTAGTACAGTAGCCTAGTTTGAACCAGTGTACGTTTTAAAAGTAATTTTACACTCCTATGGCCAACTTTCTTTATAAATGAAAAACTATTGTCTTACAAATAAGTACAATTCACAACATTCCTTTACAGTAGCTCTCATTATAATTTTATGTAGCCTATATGACAGACTTTCACTGCACATGTTGCACTAAACTGTATTTTTCTTTTCGAAGTAATTCATCACGTTTGAAACAATTCAAAACCATCAGTGCGCATCTGAAGTGTCTCAGCTGAAAATAAATAATATATTATCGGCTTAATATATCGGCCAAAATTCTTATCGGGTCAAATTTGATAACATTAAAAATGAACATATCTTCCGATATGGTGGCCGATATAGCATGCATCCCTAATGGTTAATATATTGCGATGAGTAAAATGCTGACAATTTTCTTTTTAGATGAACTGTTTCTTAAAAAAGTGTCCACAAATAAAGAGGTTTGTAATAGGACTTGCACAGAGAGGTGAGATAGATCGTAAAGGTTGATAAATGCTCAGCTGAGAATATGCTGACGGGAATAACTGAACATTGACCACTTGCATTAGAAATTTGATTCATATCAGCAGTCGTGGTGCTAAGGGAAAGGGAAGGGGTTCTGGGATATGAAATGTATCATGAAAGACATGAATGCATAAAAAAGCGGCTGAATGACTTTCGCTACGCCTGCCAATGTGCGATATGTAACTCCCTTTTAAAACAGGAGAGATGCATTTCAGCAAGCACATCCCTGTCAGGGGACGCAGAAAACCCTAAATTAGCTTCATTGTTTCTTATCATTGCACAAGATCGTATTTCTTCATACAGCGTTTGTAGCTTTGCATAATGACTTTGAGAAATCAGCCACTTTGTAATGACCTGTGCTCCAAAAAGTATTGTTTCAGGCACAGTTATAACAAATGACCTTTGCTGCTAGAATGTGTGTGTGGATGTATGTTTGCGGTGTGTGTTTCCCAAGTGCTCTCGTTCCTGGGCCCCAAACACACTAATTATTGCATACCAGCAGTTTGGTCCAGAGGTTTTCCTGTGTCGACAGCTCATTTGATTCATTAGTAAGCTCCCTGTACAGTTTGACCAGAGGACCCGGAGGGGAGGAAAGCAAGAAAAATTGGGAGTGTGACAAAAATGGCGAAATAGAGGGAATATGGGGATGGAGAGACCGAAAGAGAAAGATGTGAGATTGTAGGAAGTGAAAGAGAGAATATATACCGTGTGCTTTGGGGAAAGATGGAGGGATGACATTGGAGCCTTGTCCTGATCAGTCAAAAAGAAAAAAGATGATTGATTTGCTTGCCTGGGAGATGACATGCCCCAGCCGAAGCACAGAGCTGTTAACTCGATATGCACAGAACCACTCAAACCTGTTGTGACTTCGAGAAAACACCCAGTTTGACTGGGCTGCCCGTAACTGCGCACAGATTGGCAGTGAGATACAAGAAACCCGCAGGGCAAGATGAGGAAAAGAGGGTGGAGTAACAGGAAATATAATGGAGATGGACAGACTCCGAGGCTTCTTTAAATACTCCTTTACATAGTTTAACTGAGTGTGGCATCTGATGATTTCAGTCATCTGCTTGGTGCGAATATTTCGTGGCAAGAGCTTCATGAGGTCTTGTGCTTGTGCAATTTGGTGGCTTTTTCTGCAGTCAACATGTAAATATCCAAGTATGCGCTAGTTATCATGAATCCAGTTTGGAAGAACAAAACATGGTTGCATCGTGATGCAAAAACTACTGTGACGCATCAGTGTGGGTGCAATGCGCTTAAATGTTGTTTTCGTGACTATATACGGTCAGTTCTAAAACTGTTTCAATGAGCTTGTTATGGATCACTGTAGTACTTCATTTTGATTGGTCCATTGCAACTTTCTGCGGTCAAAAAAAGATACTGTTTGCAAACAGACTCTGAAAAAAGTAAAAAAGGCATGTCTGGTTTTGAAACAGCCTGTTTAAAAAATTTTGTGGGAAATTTGGCAAGTAAATTCACAACTGATTGGTGATTAGGGGTGACACATGTATGTGTGTAATATAAGACCAGGTGACAATTTGGGATTTTATTGTACATTTTAAGTATCTCTATAATCAAAAACAATTCTAATTAAGTCATCAAATATTATTCAATTGGTCAGCTTTGCATATTCCTCGTCTGCTGGCTTTTTTTTTCACTTTTATGCTCTTTCGCTGGCTTCGCAGGCAATGTTGTGTTATTTCTATGTAAATGTTCACTCGCCAACTGTCAAATTAAAATACTGAAAAGCTTATGCTGATTATATAAATGGCTTTAATTAGCCTATATTTAATGAAACCACAGGTTTCATTGTTTATGCAGTTTTTCTATTGTGTGCCGTCACTGTAATTTCTTTTAAACTGTGTAATTTAAATTATATAATTGACCGTTGTACCAGTCAACTGTTTCCTTGCATAGCTGTGCTAGTTGCATGTGTCTTCCAGCACTCTGTGGTCTCTGAATTTCAACTCAGATTAGTAGTTCATGTCCTTTTAATTATTTATACAGCAAGTAGCTGTGTACAAAGTGGGAAAATGTGCAGTCAGCCAGTCATTATCACAAAATAAATCCCTTCAGGCCTTTGCAGTAATGACCAGGCGACTGTGGACTACTTCATTTTTTCTTTTGCATATGACATTGGCTTTGTTATTATTAAACACATTATCAGTGATGTTTGATGTCACTTATACGTGCTGTTTGTCTTCTTTCATGCATGTCTTTCACTCTGTAAAGGTAACACAGAAGTCTTAGCCTTTCTTACGTACTATCAACTTAACGGGTTTACAGCTGATTTCTTTTCTCTACTTAATCCTGCACGAGGCTAATGTGGATTTATCTGGACTCCCGTGAGGGCCTTGATTAAATCGAGCTTCCTAAAGCCCATCCCAGCCTTTCTCTCTCTCTTTCTCTGAGAATAAGAGGCCCGTGCATCAAGCAGGGAAGTGGCGCTGTCGCTACCCTGTCTGTCACCAGCAATTAGCGGTCAGATCAAAGCGCTGATGCAATCACAGCCCCACTGTGGCTTCCTATTATCATCCCCTGAGAGGCCTGACGCTGAGCGAATGTGCGTGTGTGTGTTTGTGTGTGTGTGTGTGTGTGTTTTGAGGGAGGGGTGCTATATCCTTTCCTCGCTTTCACTGATCTCTGTAGGTAATGGTTGCACCACACCCTTCGTCCTGCAGACATTAGTATGTTTAAATTTGATTGTCTTAACAATCAAATCAGCATTCAGGCTTAACCAGACAGAAGGGCTAGTCACGCTCTTGTTATTTAACATTCAGAGCAACAACTGCTCAAACTCAACAGCGTTATACGATGCATTTGTTTTACGTTGCAGACAAATAAGTAGTTAGCTAAAAGTTTACGATATATTTTTTGATAGATAAGTGACGCCCCTACTGCAATGTAAACAAACTTTAGCATGTATTTAAGTTTGGCTTGGCACTTAGTATGTGATATCATATAAATATTAAATGAGAGATCTACAATTTGCAACCTTTTTGGGCCAGGTTTACTAACAGCTTGCACAAGTGCAAAACCCTATTTTGGCATTAAAAACTACTGTCAGGATTTACTAAAGACTCGCAGTGAATAATTAGCACTGAAAAGGCGTGGACAGGGTTATTTTTGTGGCTGGCCTTATTGCATATGCATTTGTAGGAGTTTCCAATTCAGACGAAAAATGTATGTGAGGAGAGTATTTAAAGGTGTTCTAAGCGATGTCACACGTTTTTTAGGCCAAAACATTTTTTGTCACACACAGCAAACATCTCACTATCGGCTAGCTGCCTGTCCCCTGAACACACTGTAAAAAGACGCGGTCTCTGCAGACACCCCAGGCTACACAAACGGCAACAAAAACAAACTGGGCTAACCCGCACCACAAAACATAACAAACTGTTCCAGCCAATAACCGACAAGAAGGATTTGGGGGGTTAGTGCGTGGATGAGGAGGAGGTAGGGATTAGCTAGCCTCCATTTTGTTTGACAATACTTCGAACGTCAACAAGAAGTGACGTCACTCAACATCGCTTAGATGAATCACGTGAATCAAGGTGATTTACTAAGGTTTGCACCCGTCAATTTACTGGTATTTACACCATCAAATATTATGTCTTAAACCAAAGGGTATTTTGCGCTGCTCTTGGCAGATTGTGTTGGTCATTATGGAAATGATCCGGACTGTGCAGTGTTCTTTAATTTGTGCAGTAGATAATGTGATAATTTAAATCGTCAGTAGATAACGTGCAAAACCTTCCACTTCCATCTGCACTTTTATGGAATTGCGCTCTCATGCTAATTTGCCTTGTTTAGTAAATCTGGCCCTTAGTGTATTCTGTAATGTGCCACTTTTGATGTATTGCAATGCTTAATATTTTATTCAGTTACAGTAGCATGCAATATCAACAATGACCTACAAATTGCCTATGTCAGTGTGTAATAGGGAGTTGCAAACTTTTAGCTGAATTATTATTTGTATGTCTGCAAGTAAAATAAACATATCGCATTTACAATACGTTTGGGTCGACTGTATTATATTTTATTATATATTATAATGCATGAAGTAATCTTATAGTAGTAGGAGGAGAATCTGGCATTTATATTGCACATGTGAAAGGATTAAGGCTCTTCAAGCCTCTGGAACACATGTCTTTCATGGCTAATTTAGGGACAATGCAGTGAAAGTGGCAAAGTGTGGTGTATCAAATGTCACCCATCTTGGTTATTTCAGGGGCCATTTGACGGCGCACTTCCTGTCTGCTAGTGTCTCTTTGATATGGTAATGCTAATTAATGGCATGTTATCATGGTGGTGCTGATACTGACAATCAACAAGATCTGGCTGTGTATTTCATTTAATGTCCTTCAGCCCCAGCCAGTGGCTGTTAACATCGTTAACCTTTACTCAGACACAATGGAGATAGACAATTGTTTTGTTTTACAAAAATTGTATTTGATCAGGGCTCACCTTTTCCAGTTGCCCTTCTAAATGCCAGATAAATAAACAGAGCTGCATAGAATGTCGCTCAGCTTTAGTTTTCTTAGGTTTCTGACATGTGACTGGAAATTACAGATCTGTCAGGAAATCTTTATGTGAGAAAGTGCTACATACATTTGTGGTTCAACTTAAATTATATTAAACTGACCTTTAAAAAAATGTGTTACATTTTGTATAACTTATGAAAAAGTTACAAATTGCTTAACTTATTTTGATGAGTTTAAGCAATGTAAAAACGTATGTTGTCATAATTTATTGAGCATATATTTTTTTTGAAGAGAAGCCAGATTATATATTATATTATATTATTTAATTATATTATATTATATTATATTATATTATATATTTTTAAATGTAATGTATTCCTGTGATGGAAAAGTTAATCCAGTTTTCATGTCACATGATCATTTAGATTTCAATGTTGACAATTGTGCTGCTTAATATTTTTGGGGAAACCCTGATGTTTTTTTTTTTTTAACAGTGTAAATATCTTTACTGTCACATTTGATCAATATAATGCATTCTAGCTCAATAAAAGTATTACTTTCTTTAAAAAAAATGTTAATGACCCTAAACCTTTGAAAAGTTTATATCTCTGAATGTGACTACTTGAATATTTCACAGCTTTTACTCTGAGCCAGAAACTGGCTTCATATATAAAGCTATATATATTCAACCTTTAGATACCCCACCTACTTCCTAAGAGATATTAGCTGTATGTTTTTTTTATTCGTTTTTTTTTTGTATACAGTAATTGGCCATATGACTTCTAAGCCTTACATACTTGTCATGTCATGGCTCATTTACCTGCCAAACTAATCTGTTTCCTTGTGTGTACTATAGGAAGACTAGTGCACTGCACAAAGATAAAGGACACTTCTAGGCGTTGTTCCAAACCCTAGTGAGTATAGACAGCATTTTCAGGCATCATAGGCACTCTACCAACACTACAGGCCGATCCAAACAGTAGGCAGCAGAATTATGCTGCCAAATAAGATGCCTTGTTTTGGCCAGAGGCATCATCACATGTAGCCTTTACAGAGATGTCAATCTCAAAATGTATTGAACAAAAGGAAAACAAATAATTTGATTTAAAGGGATACTCCACTCAAAAATGAAAACACCCTCAAGTTGTTGCAAACCTGTATGAGTTTCTTTCTGAATCGTTCTTCAAAATATCTTCCTTTGTGTTCAGCAGAAGAAAGAAACTCATACAGGGTTGCAACAACTTGAGGGTGAGTAAATGATGAAAGAATTTTCTTTTTTGGGTGGAGTATCCCTTTAAAGGCTGCTTGATTATGGCTAAAATCATAATCATAATCATGATTATTTTGGTCAATATTGTAGTCAAGATTATGAGTGTATGGGCCATATACCTTATATATATATATAAACATTATAGGAGTAATTTATTTAACAATAACGATATATATCAAGAATGTATTTGCTGGAAATAAATGTATGATATCTACACTTAATGTCTTGCAATTCTCTATACCAATTCAGACACCACAGCAGAATACTAGTTGAACAAATGTTAGTAAAAAAAATCCTCAAAAATTATTGAAAATAAGTAATACAATAAAAAAATGATTAATATAATAATAGATCATAATAAAATAATATATGTTGGTTATGTCATCTCTTGGAATTTCTAAAGGCCAGGTTTTAATATCATCATCATTAGTACAGAACACATTTTACACATGGGGAAAACTGATTGTTTGGTCATTCATTTATTCTATAGCATTGAGAGAAAAAAACAACCTACACATTTAGAAACTACAACATGCCTTAGTTGTAATGTATAAATCAGAAGTGAAAAATATATTCCCTTAACAGATTATCTATTATAAATTTAACAATTAGTCAAAATTTGCCACAATAAGTACAATAAAACATGATAAAGAGTGTAGCAAGTTTGTTTATGTGGCTGTTTCAGATCATGTTTGAATTTCTCTATACCAATATAAAATGGTAAATTCCAAATGGGTTTCACATTTTATCATCAGTTTCGCAATATAATGGTTCACACAAATCGTATCACTCCTTTGGAGTGTGCTGGTGAACACGTGGACAGTATATGGTGATTCGCCAACCACTGGACTATTTTATAATTTGGCTTCAGTCATTTTACATTCCTCAACCCCCACCTGCAAACTACGCCCCTGCAGACGGAAACGGGTCACATTAAATGATTTTACTGATTATGCAAAATTTGAAAGCGCATCGCCAGGAAAAAAAACGAATAGATATAATAATCGTTTTATCTCGGTTATCTTAATTTTTTATAATCATTGGAAACCAAAATCAAAATTGTGAATTACAAAATTACAATTCTCGTAAATTTTCTATGTTAATTTTAACACCCAAATTTGTAAAATAAAGATTTACAATGAATTTCAAGTTTCCGGGATGTAGGTAGAAGTTGAAATTAAGTGTTATATAATGTGTTTTTGAATAATGGGAAAGACTTGTTTGTATTTAGTGTGTACTTATGTTGTATTTTTAAGAATGTTTCAGTTTTATTGGAGTTTTTGTTAGTATTGTGCTGTAGAGTGGAGCTTGTGCTCAGGATGTGGGCGGCTACATGATCACAGCGGTGTATGTTTGCTTCAGTCAGTGCTGTGCTAATGTTAGTGCAGTGAAGAATATGTTCTTTCTACTTCCATACATCACATTTATTTAAAAAAGAGCTTGCACGTATATTTAGCTTGATAAATCAAATTAAGCTGAGTTAAAACTGCTGTAGTATGTTAATTTTACCTAATCCAACTAAATTTTATTGTCTCAATTTAACTGGCTTGTTCTGAAAAAAATACATTTAATTAGGTGTAATTAAGTTAATTAACAGTAGTTTGTTTTGTGCTTTTCTATTTTTGCTGGAGTATTGAATTATTAGCTTAGCAAGATCATAATTTGAATCAGTAATGTGTTTAATTTCTCTTGCAATGAAGAGCACTATTTGTGTGGTGTGTATGCGTGGTTGGAGTTGCTGTCTTTGTCGAACATTGCATTTTAATTTTGAGATTTTTTATTTTTGTCCGAATGCTGCTTTAGATGGAAGTTGACCTGTTTACCCAAATCAGCAAAACCTAAAATCCACATAACGTATCCCGACTGTAAACACTTTAATCTTTGTATCCATGACTTGCTGCACGGAGAAGTGAGCCTGGTGATTGAGAGAGGTATTTCGACAGACTCCCAACTCCGAGACGTGGGTCCCGGGTGGTTTCCGTGCAGCTGAAGACAGTGATCATTGTAATCTTCGCCCTGGCAGGGGACGAGCCAGCTTGCCCTGGGTGTGACACGCCTGTCACTGGAGTCCACGCTTGACAGCATTTGGGCATGACAAGTCCCACCGCTGTGAGGCAACCGTCCTTCCATCCCTGTCCAACACATACCCACACAAGAACAGAGGTCTACAGACAATCACACACATTCACAATCACATTCTTTTCCCCTGCCTTTCACAGAATAGACTGCCGGGCAACGTTGTTCTCCCTTGGTCCCCTTTTTGTCTCACTCGACTGAGAGGAGTGACAACTTTGTGATGGCTGAATCATAGCTCTGCCCATCTTATCTTTATGTACATCATTTACTGTATGAAGGGGTGAGTTGCGTGTGCATGTGTGTCACTTTCCAAAGTCGTTTCACTTTGGGGAACGATCCTAATTCCTGCGGGCGCACAGTTGACATTTAATCAGTTGTCTTGTTTACGGTGCTGTTTTCAGTCACTTCGCATGGCAACTGAAGCATCTCTCATCCCTCTCCTCTAATGAAGCTCATCATGTATGCTGAGGGGACGGAGTCACGGTAGAAGCACACAACAATGACCCCAATCCGTCAGCAGCTGTTGTTTCTCTTTGCGGCGACGACTCTTCCATCTACACCGTGTCATTGACCAATTGCAGACTGAAGAAACTGATAATGCATTCTAGGAAATAAAGTATTCTTTAACGGTTATCAAATCAAATTAAATTGCATAAAATTAAATTGCAATTCTACGTAGTTTCCTACTTCCAATTAAATTTGGCAATTTAATTGGAATTTATAAGGTATTCTCAATTCAATTCTGAATGGCCACAACCTTGCATCTACATCAACCTCAATATCCTTTACATTTGTTTGCAGTAAGTGAGGTGGACAAGAAGTCCTGTGGCTTCCTGGGAACAAATCCCTTTGTCAGAGTCGGGTGATCGAATGAAGGAAAAAGATAGAAGGAGAGACGCGCAGAGACAGAGATACAGAGAGTAGCGAGTCTGACAGCCCCTACGGCAGACAGACAGAGATTGATAGATGTGGTTGAGTCGGTGGGGACATTCTGAGTCACTGTCCGCGTGGTTTTATAAAGGTGCTTGCCCCTGCTGGTCACGGCCCTGTTATGTCTTCTTCAGGGTCAGAGACAGAGAGGCTCAGACAAAAACAGCTTGAACAATGACGCTTGCGAGCACCCCACGCTTTTGACAGCGTGCATCAATCAAACACGTAGCCCAGACTCAATTCTTTGATAGGACACCTTGATGGCTGAGAGATGT
Source organism: Chrosomus eos (assembly GCA_036326025.1). Classification (NCBI taxonomy): domain Eukaryota; kingdom Metazoa; phylum Chordata; class Actinopteri; order Cypriniformes; family Leuciscidae; genus Chrosomus; species Chrosomus eos. Next base: position 17,247,076 of record CM070825.1, read on the forward strand.
GTGACACCCTGTTTCACCTGGCAGTAAACAAAGTCTACGTATTATTCATGAGGTAAAGTAACTGGATGCGTAACGATATATGCGAAAAGCCTCTGGGCTGAACAAAACGTTTAACCAGTTTGAGGAATATGCCTTAGATCTTTTTATTAACTTTCCTTTTCTTTTTATTATAACAATTCAATTTAAAATAAGCTACTAGCTCAGGGACATTAATAATAAAAGGGCCTGTTGCCCAATGAAATCTTATTACTTCTAATTACTCAATATTTCTAATTATTTTTCCACAGTTGTACACACTTTGTTTCTTCCTTCCGTTTTGTACTCATTAGAACCATTGCATTGCACTCTCAATGAATGTGTGACTAATATTGTTAGTGTTATATCCCCTGAATAATTACCTAAATTATTATTTGTGCTATTATTTATTATTGAGGACAAAATAATACAGTATTTTCAGTATCTGAAGTGTAATTGTTTAATCGTTTTTGTAGGCGAGAGCATGCTAGCATACCACAGTTTTGTAAAACTCAATCCTGTCCTCATTTCCAGTATCTCTTCTCCACCACATGACTGCTTCCTTTCGACAAATGAAGCCACATTATTTTTCTCAGCTTTAACAAGCTCCCAACCTTGCACTTTGGCAGCTGCTTGTTTAGTACTTGTTGTTGACTCTTTCCTCCTCAATCCAGGGCCTTCTAATGATGGTGCTGGAATGTTTGTCGAGTCTAAATAGTTTTGGCTCTCTAATGGTGGCCCACCATCTTCTGTGTATAGCTGATTTTAGGCTGTATACCTTTGAACCAAAGTGAAGCCTTCTGCACTTAGTTGGCGATCATTAAGATGGCTTCCAAACAGAGCAGATTGCCTTTGGAAAACTCCATGGATGTTGGCACATGCACCCTGGGGGACAAGCATTGAATAGGACTAAACAGACATCTGCTGCACTGTGGATGCGAATGTGTGTTTGTGAGTGATATCCGAGCATGCACGATACGATGTGATCATAGGGTCTAGTCAGGCATTGAGTCATCTTCAGTCAGTGAACCGGAGCAAATGGTCAGCTGAGCTCGAGATGATGGCTACGAGCACGCCGGGCTCACTCGAGGACGGTTTGTTGGGGCGGGGGAATGCGGCCCCCTCGGAGCCCCCACAGTCCGCTTTTAATTGAGTTGCTCACTCAGCCAAAGGCCTTGAGGGACACCCGCCATGTCACTTCCGATGATCAACCGCAAGTTCGGTCACTGCGGAGGAATGCTGCCAGGTCCTCTCAAGCCTGAATCCTCTAAATATTTAGAGACATTCTCCAAAAAAAAAAAGCATTCCTGCAAAACGAACAAAAGTGAAGACTGCACAGTGATGACCATCATGGCTCAGTCTGTGACAATTGATGTTCTCCCTTTGCCTGGGTGACATAAAAAAGCAGGGGTTCCATTAAGCTGCTGAGATGAAGACCAATTTTCAGCCTCTAAGCTTTGGCGAATTCCCAAGCCAAATGAGATGTCTTGCTGAGGATTTGTCTGAAGAAAGCATTCTCATTTCCAGAGGAAGTACCGCAAGATCAAAAGAAGTAAACTGTCAAGTTCATTCCTCCTCCTCCTCTTCCTCCTACTTCCACTGGCCAATCAGTCCACTCATTTATCGGCACTCCAGGAAGCTGAATAAATCACGCTGGACGCCATCGACCCGAACTTTACTCATGATCAGTAGCTCAGAACAACTCATGGATTTGCTGCTTGCTTTGATCAATATTAAGTTATTTAAGAACTTTGATGGCTGACCATTGGGTGAGCTAGGAATTTATTTTTTTGTGAAAGTGTGTTTGTTTTGGCTTTGGCCTCATGTATAGCTAGTTCTTTCCACTCTCTCGCATCACACTTCTTTTGTCTTCTAATCAGAGATTGTGGTAAGCGGTGTGACTTTGCTGGTGCAGTCAGGAGTGTATGTAGGCGGAGGGAAACCCGGAGCCAGTCAGTGTAAAATAAATATGGATGGTAGAGGGGCAATCGAGAGCAGATCATCTGTTTTGCCATCTGCTCACGCCACTATGTGTGTGGAGCCACATTGATGGCTGCTCAGTCTATCGAGACTTTTTCGAATGAGAACTGAGATCTGCTTGTGCACACACATTCGTAGACAACACACATTTTCACTCATTAGTGGGTTATATTCCTTGATTGACTGTATATACAAACACATGAACACCACATAAGAAGTATGTGTAACAACATGCTTTTGTAAATTCTCTCAGTGTATTTGTTCACATTTTGAGGCACTTGGATGCTCATTCCCAGATTCCCCCACTCATCATTACAGAGCTCAATGCCCATGCATCCTCTTTTGGGCTCAGGTACAAAGTGTGGATCCGAGTCTCTGTGTGTGTGTTCCTCTGCACTGCTTATTTAGCAAAGCAGCTGGCATGGTGCAGACATTAGGAGAGATGGAGAGAGGAAAGTGCCAGCCTGGAAAGTGATCACTGATTGTTCAGTTGGCAGTGTCCAATGTGCCAGCCTGGTGCTTTTTGTTAGCAACCAGAGCTCTAAATTCCCAGCTCTCAGTGGGGTGGGTTGCGTAAACCTATATGCATGCTTTCTTGCAGAAAATGACCCCATATATCAGCTCTTCCTCTATTCGTGCATGATTTTTTTTTTTTGTTGGGGAAGAACATTTTTAGTGGGCATTTTAGTGTATGAACTCACACAGGATTTTACAATTGGGATTCATCATTTTAAGCCATTTATGGGCAAGCATTCCTTATGAAAAGAAAATATATTTCCCTAAATATGAATGATCAATATATTAAATGGTTTAACAGTATATTTAAAAATATACAGAATAATATATTGTGTTAATATATAACATTATATTTAATAATACATCATAATGTATGTAATTTCATATTCAGTAATACACTTCATAATATATTGATGTACATGTGATCGGATATGGTACTGCATGTGTAATATATTGCAGATATAAACACACATATATAGAGAAATATATAATGTAATATATATTTTTTAATTATTTACATTATAAATGTTTCATATTTTCAAGCTAGTTAACAAAAGCAAAAGCATACTTGCATGTATTAAAGTATTTAGCCATTGAGACTATCACTGCACTTGCGGAGATCATAGTTATTACTTTTAAAATATAGAAATCATAGTTTTAATGGTCTTCGGCCAATCGTCAAGTGAACCACAGGCTCTACTCTTCAGCACAAAGGTAAAAAAGCTCAGACATACCAGAAAAACGTTTAAATTAAAAAAATAATAAAACATTAAACACTAACAGATCTCCCCCTTTATTAATATTGAGCAAAACACATTAAACTATAATTTTAACATTTGCCAGTTTAACTTTAACAGTCAGAAGCAAAGCATGCTGGGAACTAGAAATCTGTTGTAACTCATTCCGTGAATGTGTGTATATATGTGCACATACATTCACATTTGTATGGGAACATGTATGTGCGATATATGTACACAATAAAGGATAAAACTTTGTGGATATTACATGCAATGCTATTTTTGTCATAATTTATAAATATTTTATAAGTATTAATATATGGCCAATGCATTATTGCAGTATACATATGGAAATGTATTATGCAATATATCACATAATATTCTGCAGTGTATTCCTATATAGTTCTCTTACGAGAGTATCTCTCGTACTGCGTAATATCTTACGCTATGGGGAAAACTCTTTTCCACGAGATATTGAAGCCAAAAATTATCCTTAATTTTTTATTAATGTAAAACGCTTTGCGGCAGCAAGCAGACATAGGCGAGACAGCTCGCGCGCCTATTGGCTGCCCTGCGGCAACAGCAGCAGCCTATCGAGAGTGGCTCTGCGTGACGTCACGACGAATGGGGGCCTTTCGCGCCCATATAGTCACGTCCCGCCAGAAAGGGCGTGGTCTCGCCCTATAACCAGGCTCGATAGCTGCTCTTACGTTGATTTTCATCTCTTCAGCGAAGCCTCACGCATCGCTGGATCCAGAGTGAGAAGCCGCGCCGTCGACCTGTAGCCTTCAGCGGGACGTGCCATTGAGCCTGGAGTCGCTGGCCTCGCCGCCTTCAGCCGCCGTACCTGCTGTGCTTTCCGGCGTTATATCCTTTCCTCTGCATAGAGTGTGTGTGTGTGTGTGCTTGCATATCTGCTTTTTTCCCACCCCCTCTAAAAGAGCGGCGTCTTTTTAAAGATGCCTTCCTGCGGTTCTTGCCGAGCCCCACTCAGCGACGAGGACCGACATGTCATCTGCGTGTCCTGCCTGGGTGAGGATCACGCGGACATCGCGCTCGCTGACGGCGGATGCCATCATTGTGAACGCTTGCCTATGGTGACTCTGCGGACTCGCCTAGCTTCGTTCTCCGAGCCCGCATCCCAGCCCGCCGTGATGCCGCGCCGCAAAGAGCGCCGCGCCCAGCGCGCGCCCGAGCTATTTCCAGCCCGCCAAAGCTCGCCGGTTCGCCCGCCAGCTTCGCCGGCTTCGCTCGAGTCGCTCCCAGACGGACAGCGGCCGCCGTCCGCCGCCGCGTCCGCACTTGAGCTCGACGAACTTACCGGAGACGGCATTGAAACTGAGCCGATGCGTCCGCTCTCTCAAGCCGTGGATTACATCGGCCTCGACTGAAAGGCGCTCGCGCAACTAACGCGCAATAGGCTGGACGGACGCTTTCTCGGGAAAGACGAAGCTCCGTCACAGTCGAGACCCGCGCCTTTCCCCCTGAATGGTGAGAGACATTTGTGGTTAACGCTATCCGAGATGACGGAAGCCGAGCGCTCCGTGTTCCTCGACGTTCTCGCTCTGCTGGACGCCGCCCCCCTCAGCGCGGGCCCCGGCCGAGGATTGAGATAAAGCCCGAGGTCTCAAGGCCTTCCTAGTCTCTCTAGGAAAGCGACGGTGTTCAGTTCCCGCTGCGGCCGGATTTACACCAAAACTTCTCGCTCGTTCAGTTCCAAGCAATGTGACTGTTCCAGTGTATTTCGCAGTGAGCAAGCTGGTTCCACAGCCCGCTTGCCTGCGCACAAAGGCCGTCGTTTCGGCTAACTAGCAGCGCCGCCAGGCCCGAGATCAAACACCGCGCTCTCGCTCTGCTGGACGCCGCCCCCCTCAGCGCGGGCCCCGGCCGAGGATTGAGGTAAAGCCCGAGGTCTCAAGGCCTTCCTAGTCTCTCTAGGAAAGTGACGGTGTTCAGATCCCGCTGCGGCCGGATTTCCACCAAAACTTCTCGCTCGTTCAGTTCCATGTGTTGTGACTGTCCCAGTGTATTTCGCAGTGAAGCAGCCGGTGTCTCAGCCCGCTTGCCTGCGCACAAAAGCCGTTTCTATGGCTACCCAGATAAATCCAATAAAGAGTGCATTTTCTGGTGTTCCGGCCACGGCCGATGGTGTTATGAGTGTTGTAAGAATGCCCACGTCCCAGTGCCCATTCCCACACCCAGACACAGCCCGCCACGGTGCAGGGCTAGCACAAATAAAACCAACTCATGTTGGTTGTGCAGAAAATGTAGTGAACGCGCCCATACATGCCCGCTTACACTACACTATGCGTGTCCCTTGGTTTCTGTAAAAACGAAACTAACACACATTTAGTCGGCGCGAGCCGACAGTGTTCTCAGTGCAGTAAATGTGCCCGCTGTCCCGCATTTCCTCACTGACACGCCGAATCCCACGGGATTCACCCCCGCTCGCTTTCTATGCACAACCCGTCACAGAGAAGCTGAGCGCGGCCAGGCTGCCCGCTGTGATTAGCGCGCACCTCGCACGCTGTGAACACAGCGTTGATTCAGTCGGCGCGAGCCGAGTGTTCTCCGTGCAGAAAATGTGCCCGCTGTCTCGCGCCCGCATTTCTCACAGACACTCCGAATCTCACGGGATTCGCCCCCGCTCGTTTTCTCTGCACAACCCGTCACAGAGAAGCTGAGCGCGGCCAGGCTGCCAGCTGTGATCAGCGCGCGCCTCGCACGCTGTAAACACAGCAGTGATTTAGTCGGCGCGAGCTGACAGTATTCTCAGTGTAGTAAATGTGCCCGCATTTAGTAAATGTGCCCACATTCCCTCACACGCGCCGAATCCCACAGGATTCGCCCCGCTCGCTTTCTCTGCGCGTCCCGCCATAGAGAAGCTGAGCGCGGCCAGGCTGCCCGCTGTGATCAGCGCGCCCCCCGCCTCGAACGCTGTAAACACGGTGTTGTGTTCCCAGTACACAGGGGCTCTCGAGCCGCCGTCCTGCCGCGGCCAGAGCCCAGATTTCATTCTACCCCTAGCTATTCACGCAGATGCGTGGTCAAGGCTTCCCGGGGTATCAGAATGGGTGTTGAACACTATAACGAGAGGCTGTTCGCTACAGTTCGCTCGACGCCCCCGCCGTTATACGGCGCGAGTCGAAACTACGGTGTAAAGCGAAGTGTTCCATCTACTTCGAGCCGAGATAGCGAAACTACTGAGAAAAGGGGCTATAGAACCTCTATCTCAGGGCGAAGGGGGCTTATACAGCAGATATTTTCTGGTACCGAAAAAAGATGGTGGGCTCAGACCCATTCTAGATCTGCGACTGCTGAACAGAACGCTCGTGAAGCGCCAGTTCAGAATGCTTACGACCAGGAAATCCTCGCGCAAGTGCGCCAAGGAGACTGGTTCATGTCAATAGATCTGAAAGACGCCTATTTTCAAATACAAATAGCGTCCCATCACAGGCGGTTCTTGAGATTCGCCTTCGAGGGCCAGGCATATCAATACACAGTCCTGCCGTTCGGCCTGTCCATAGCACCCCGTACGTTCACGTAGTGCATGGACGCGGCCCTCGCCCCCCTGAGACTTCGGGGCATGCGAGTTTTGAACTACTTGGACGATTGGCTGATTCTAGCTCGTTCACGAACGGAGCTCATAGAACACAGGGCCGCATTACTCGAGCACCTCGAGGAGCTGGGCCTTACAGTCAATTGGGCGAAAAGCTCACTGCTCCCCAGTCGGAGAATTTCCTTTCTGGGAACAGTGTTAGACTCGCTATCCATGACAGCACGCCTGTCACCGGAGCGCGGATTGAATATTCAGCACGTCGCGAGATCCTTCCGCCACGGCTCTATAGTCCCGCTCAGAAGGTTTCAGAAAATGCTGGGTCTGATGGCCACAGCAGCCTCCGTACTCCAGTTGGGCCTGCTCCGCATGCGCCCACTGCAGCTATGGCTAAAAGCACGAGTTCCCCCCAGGGCGTGGACCGCAGGTCTATTTCGCCTCAGGGTCGACCTTCAGTGCATTTCGGCTCTGAAACCATGGAAAGCAACCGACTGGTATCAGTCAGGTGTGAGTCTGGGGATCCCCTCGAGTGTGAAGGTGGTGTCTACGGACACCTCCACTTCGGGGTGGGGAGCGCTGCTCGAGGGCAGACCGCTAGCTGGCCTATGGTCAGCGCGGGAGAAGCTCCTTCACATAAACTGCTTGGAATTAATAGCAGTCGACAAAGCGCTAAGGCGCTTCTGTCCCCAGATAATAGGCCACCACGTATTGGTCCGGTCGGACAACATGTCAGTGGTGGCGTACATAAATCGCCAGGGCGGCGTCAGGTCCCGAAACCTTTACAGGCTGACGGAACGCCTCCTGGTCTGGGCTCAGCACAACCTGCTCTCGCTGAGAGCGGCGCATGTGCCTGGTCACCTAAATGTGGGGCCAGACAGGCTGTCCAGAAATAACGTCCCAGCAGGAGAATGGTCTCTGCACACGCAGACGATCCAGCTGCTGTGGGAAACGTTTGGCAAAGCGCAGGTGGACCTGTTCGCGTCCCAAGAAAACGCTCACTGCCCGAGATTCTTCTCGAAAAGCCGGGACGCGCTGGCCCATGTTCGGCCCCGCCGCCCCCTATATGCTTTTCCCCCTGTCTCACTCCTGCCTCAGGTGTTGGAGCGAATCAGGAGGGAGGGATGCCCAGTGCTACTCATAGCTCCGCTCTGGACAAACCAGTCGTGGTTCCCTGTCCTGATGCAGCTGACCAGCGCTGCCCCATGGCCTTTACCGTTGAGGAGAGACCTCCTCTCTCAGGCGGAAGGCTCGATTTGGCATCCTCGCCCGGATTTGTGGTCCCTGCACGCATGGGCCATCAACGGGTACCCGCTGACCTCCCAGAGGGAGTGTTAAACACGATCGCGCAGGCTAGAGCCCCGTCTACCAGACGGCTCTACTCCTCGAAGTGGTCTGTGTTCTCTGCTTGGTGTCAAGCGCAGGGCTTTTCACCTGTAGACTGCGGGGTTACGGAAGTGCTTTCCTTCCTTCAGGAGCTACTGGATAAGGGCAGGTCCCCTTCCACGCTCAAAGTATACGTGGCGGCCATAGCAACGTTTGCAAAACCGGTGTCTGGCCAGTCACTAGGAAAGAGCGACTTAGTCGTGCGTTTCCTTAGAGGAGCTCGGAGGCTAAACCCTCCCAGGCCCCCTTCAGTCCCGACATGGGACCTTTCCACGGTCTTGGAGGCCATGAAAGGTGCCCCATTCGAGCCAATCCAGTCGTCAGACATGAGACACTTGTCTTTCAAGACAGCGTTTCTTATGGCTCTCGCTTCAGTGAAGCGCGTAGGGGACTTGCAAGCGCTCTCAGTAAGCGCGTCATGCATGGAGTTTGGACCTAATGACTCAAAGGTCATACTCAAACCGAAGCACGGCTATGTGCCGAAATCCCTCAACACACCGTTCAGGGCCCAGGTGATTTCCCTGTCTGCCCTTCCGGTTCTCAATGAGGAGAAGGACGCGAGTCTCCTTTGCCCTGTCAGGGCACTAAGGGCTTATGTGTCCCGCTCGTCTGGTTTCAGACAGACTGAGCAGCTTTTCGTTTCGTTTGGCGGCCGTGCTAAGGGACTTGCCGCCTCGAAACAGAGCCTATCCAGATGGATAGTCGGTGCCATAGCGCTGGCTTACACTTCTAAGGGCCTACTGTGCCCTTTGGGTGTTAGAGCGCACTCCACAAGAGGCAGAGCGCACTCCACAAGAGGCATGGCCTCCTCGTGGGCATGGTCTAGCGGGGTTACCCTGCAAGATATTTGTATGGCCGCGGGCTGGGCCTCGCCGTCTACATTTATAAAATACTATAACTTGGAGGTTCCCGCCTTACAAGCTAAGCTTTTGGCGGTATAAAATTCAGTGCTATCTGCCCGCTGTGCGGCTCGGATACTGAGTTTGACCTGCGTATTGCTCACTGACCGGTACAGCAGCTCATTAAAATGTTGACACACTTGTGGCCACCCAGTTCAGGCTGAATGTTCACCCTGACGGTATGGTCTATTTGTCACATGATTAGCTCCTTTCGGATGCTATTTACAGGGAATGATGCTTCTAGCCTCTCTTCCCTCACTCTCTGTGAGTGTATGGTGATTATGCACTATATGTGCCCCGGGCTTCGGCCCCTGGGACTTTGGTGTTGGATCCCTACCAGCACGGCGTGTTGCATTGTGTTCCCCATAGCGTAAGATATTACGCAGTACGAGAGATACTCTCGTAAGAGAACGTACTCGGTTACTAACGTAACCTCGGTTCTCTCTAGAGAGGGAACGAGTACTGCGTATCTTGCCGTGCTTGGAATACGCTCTGGTTCGCTTCGGCGATGAAAACCAACGTAAGAGCAGCTATCGAGCCTGGTTATAGGGCGAGACCACGCCCTTTCTGGCGGGACGTGACTATATGGGCGCGAAAGGCCCCCATTCGTCGTGACGTCACGCAGAGCCACTCTCGATAGGCTGCTGCTGTTGCCGCAGGGCAGCCAATAGGCGCGCGAGCTGTCTCGCCTATGTCTGCTTGCTGCCGCAAAGCGTTTTACATTAATAAAAAATTAAGGATAATTTTTGGCTTCAATATCTCGTGGAAAAGAGTTTTCCCATAGCGTAAGATATTACGCAGTACTCGTTCCCTCTCTAGAGAGAACCGAGGTTACGTTAGTAACCGAGTACGTTTTGTTTCGTAAGGAATGTTAAGTAAAAAGATTCATTCATTTTAATTCTTTAATTAAATTCAAATTGAATGTACAATTCTACATACTATTTTCCTCCTCTGTCTAATACTTTTCTTAGTTTCTGACAGTTTTAAATATGTATAGTTCAGTAACAGTTTGGCATCCCAATAAAATAGCTATACTTTTAGAGTGTAATACTTGAAATGTGTTTGCACTCAAAATGTGTTATTAGGTCAAAGTGACTCAAATGGTTGAGCAGGTCACATTGAGCTGTACTTGACAACTGGGGCCCAACCAAAACCCTCCCAACTTTAACTCTTGATTTGTGTATGCAAGCTGTGGAACGGAGAGGCAATTGTAGGTACGGCTGGGTGGTTTCATACGACCATAAATGTCTTTTTATAGTGGAATTGTGCAACTGCTGTGTGTGTGAATGTAAAGATTGTTTGTTGCGTACACGTATAGACACATATTGGACCATAAGTGGAAATTGTTTATATAAGGAGTCATAAAGCAGTTTTAATTTAATTTGTTTCAGCATCTGAGAATCAATAGCCAGTCAATTCTTATTTAGCCACACAAACAAGGGCTCCGTTATCAAACACAGCCTGATTGCTCCAACTCAAAGCACACCGGCAGAAAAAGACGTGTTCTGTCGGTAGCGATTATGTTACATTTTATGGCCATGTGTAAAGTCAGACATGACTGTCATTGCTCAAGTCTTGTTTGCATGCCGGCTCCTCCTTTCCCAGACATACGGCACGATGGAGTAGTCGGATATCAATGATTCATCTGTTATACACGGAGTGACTCGTCTTGAAACGAAAAGTTAAAAAGAATGATGACTAAGGCAGCTCTAATAGCTTAAGGTCTCCTGTCTGTCATGCCCTGAGCGATAAACACCACTGGGGTGACAAGGAAACTGAGGGGGTCGCACAATTTGCCCCGTATCCCCCTACCCGTTCTAGGTCTGCAGCCCTCCTGGGTCTGCTTTCTGTCTTCTCAGACTCGCATGCAAATTGGACCCAAAGGGTTTACTTGCCATGTAAGAAAAAAAAACCCAACATAAAACAGAGAAGACAGAACAAACGGTCATTACGCTAAAGAGATCTGTCAGTCTAGCTGGTCCAAAAAGCGGTCCGTGTCTTGCTGTGCCCCCTTTGATACTGAACATTTCCCTGTTATAAAAAAAACCTTTGTTCCCAGCCTGCCTCTGCACTGTTGCCGTTTGATAGAGAAATCCCTAACATCCCCTGTTCCACAGTAAAGCCAGGGATTTGCCATCCCTCTTAGGCATAAAGACTGTCCCCTCATTCGGTTTGAAGCTGTACCAGTTTTGCCAGCTGTCGTGTTTTTTCCCCTCCTCCCCTCTCTCACTGTCTCTCCATCAGACGTGTTTGAAGTGGCTCTGGCATTTGGCAAAGGAATATGAGGGCTTTGAAAATTGGCCTGGCTGAAAGTTTAATTCCAGCGCCTGAGTCACAGGAGGTGCAGGGTCGCATGCCGACTCGGTACGTTTGAACCTGAGCTTTGAGTGACCTTATCAGCCCTGGAGTCTCCTCATTAACATCATTAAAGAGTCTGGTGAGAAGTTTGAGTCTGGATGCGAGAAAGAACTGTCTTGTTTTTTTCTTTTCTTTTTAGGTAAGGCAGTGACAATCAACCTTTGCTGTTCCAGTTGTTTTCAAACCACTGCCCCAGAGGGACCCCTTTCCATTTGTGGTCCATCTTTGAGTTGCTCTGGTCCACAAGATGAAGTGTTTGCCCTGTAAATCAGGTCAATATAACAGCCGGTGATTAAAGACATAGCCACAGTTCCGCCGAGGCCCATAAATAGCCGCTGGTCTGGCTGAGGATTCTCTCATACGCACGCGTACACGTCCATCGCACGCTATCGACGCAAGAGGAGACTAATCCCCGAGCTCGAGGCCCGCTCTTAGACACACATACACGCCGGATCTGTTTCGAGGAGGGTGACGGGGTCTGATCATCAGCAAATGCGATCTTCCCCTAAGAAACCCCCCGTCCACTCTGATAAGCGCTAATCCCGGCTCGCGTGGAAGCATGACCGAGATCAATTAAACTAGCGACAGATAGCAATCAGAGCTGCAGGCCAGCCATCAAATGATGGGAGGAGACAGAAGGAGGAGAAAAGAATCAGTCTATCTCCTGTTATCTTTTATCTTCCCTCTTTTCCTTTATCTCTCTCTCAGTGCCGCAGTCCTCCTCAGAGCCCCGACGGGAAGCTGAGGCTCGGGGATCGATTCTCATCGCCGCCTTACAGCTGCAAAAAAGACAACAAAGAACAATAACTGTCATCATCGCCACCATCATTATATCTCTGGCCATCACGAAGATCGTTATCTCCCTGAATGATACTCCTCTCCAGTGCCGTTTACATCAGCTCACTGCATTTCCAGATGTTCATGAATGCTGTGTCTATGGGGCTTCATTTGTGATGATTTGATCTGTTGTTTGTCTTACAGCTTACTTACATGTACCAAAACAATCCACCACATGTAGCAGTGTGAAGCTTGTCTTTTAATGTATTATCTTACAAACGAATAGAAAGGAATTTGATTTAAATTGTGTTCTTGGACTTGCGTGTAAACAGATGGCAAGAGTATCGAGTTTGCCTGTGCACCAGGCGCCCAGTGGACCACTTTCACTCGAATCCCTCAGTGAGATTGAACAAGATCAGAAAAATGACTGTGAGAGAGAGAGAGAGAGATGAAATATGCTATGTTTTTGCAGTATGTATACTATTTACAACACTGCTTACATTTTCTATCTACATGAAATAAAAGTGCAGTATACAACCTCACTGTGAGAGAAACTGCATTGCCTTCATCTTGACCTGCCATTTCTAGTAATTATGCAAAAAAATTCAAATTTATAATAAAAATAGTAATTATTATTATTTATTATTTACAGAAACTTAAATTCAAGTTTTCATTTAAAAAAAGATAAATAATTTTATTGATGATAGCTGGATGCTATCACATGCTAAATTGAGCATATGGCTGTTTTTGTTGTGTATAATTTAATAGAATAGTAGGCAGTGTACAGGGAAAAAAACTGCTGTTAGCACCATGCTAGTATTTCGAACACTAGCGGAGCCATAGAGAGAGACTGTTGGGTATGTTTCTGGAAGGCTAATAAAGAGTTACAAGCTGTTGGGTTTGTGCTTTTGCTATTTAAATGCGATAAAGAGGACACCCTGTCAGGGTGAGTGTAATTTTTGAAAATGTGTTCCTGGGTCAATGTATTTTGTTGGTGTCAGAAAAGGATTGCTAACCCTGTCCTTAACCATGAACTGGTATACACTATATTTTGAGGGAAATTATAGTTCGAAATGATTGATAAGAATGTTGCTCAAACCTCAGCCCTAAACCTTCCCTATCCCTGAAATATTACTGACTAATAGGAATGTTATTCCAAGGCTAACAAATATGTTGATGATCCAATAATACATCCTGCTTGGCAAAATTACCAGGGAATCACTTTAATTATTCTTCCCAGAGATGCTGATCCAGTCCCGTTTACACCTTGTAGTAACATCTGTCTCAGGTCATCTGATCACAGGTGATTACTGTTAACACCAGTAACATGCATTTAAATTGTTGTGACGATTTGTGATCGACTATTGGTTCCCTAACACAATCTCTCACTTTGTTAGTGTTGTACATGTAGTAAGCAAGGTTATTTTCGTAAACGAAAACTAAAACTAAGACTAATACTATTTGTAAAAAAAATCTTCGTAAACTGAAATATAATAGAAATTTCAACAAAAATGAAAAACGAAACGAAACTAACAACAGTTACTGAAAAAAAGAAACTGAAATGAAATAATGATTAGCAAAAATAAACAATCGCTTTTTTCCATTTCACTGCGCTACTTTAATGTTCAATGTTCTTGATGCCAATGTCTTTAACTGGAAGTGTTCTGTTAACTTTGCTAAACTATAATTACTAAAACTGAAACCTAATATATAAAAACTAAACAGAAATGTGTTCATAAAATTAAAGCTAACCTAATACTAACAAAACCATTAATGAAACTAACTAAAACTAAACTGAAATTTATAGGAAAACTAAATTGAAAATGCAAAACTATAATGACCTTGGTAGCAAGTCATGTTTTTGACTACCTGGGTTTCAAAGATCAGGTTGCATATAACTTGCATATTGTGATTACATCTATTCAGTGCTGTTGATTTGAAATCGTACCATGTGAATATCAAACCTGCTTTGATACATCATAAACTGCTTCCTATGTTGTCTTGCTTCAGAAAAGGTTTTAAGTCCCCCTGTGGTGAAAATAAAGTTTTTAATATTGTCTGTATGTCTATATGGTGTTTTTAATATGCTTTAAAGGCACACTATGCAGGAATTCCATTTTTGTCAAACAGCGCCCCCTAGAGTCACTGTGGAATACTTGTATTTAACGTTACTGTCGTAAATACCACTCACGCAGAGCGTCTCTGCCATAGACTGGTCTCTGCACTCACTGCCTGATCGATACCCCTTTGAAGCTGTTATATTAAGGTACAAATCTTGCATAGTGTGCCTTTAAATAAGAGATCTAGGCGATGTTTATGGGTAGGCCTACTATGATATTACACGACATAGCCTATAATAAAAGATAATGAATTTCAATCCTGAACCAAACATTTTTTTTCAAAGATCAACAGTCTGTCATTAGTCTTTAGTCTGCCACTAAAAAACGACGTGTTGTGGCTCCGGTACACCAGCCATGTCAACGAAACGAATGAATGAAAATTTGCTTATCAATGTATATCTAAATTCGCACCTACATCTTTGTCGAACTTAAAAAAAAAGAAACAGAAAAGATGCTGCAGCCAATGAGCCGCCTCAACCTCCACCGACAGTTTTTAATATTTTATCAGACAATACCTACTCAAGATTTTGCTTTAGTATAATTTTCGTGACAATTAGGGCCAGATTCGAGACAACAACTTTTCAAATTTTCGCGACGTCTGGTCACCCTATGTGATGGCGCACGCAGTCTCCACTCGGACGCACTCTTCAATCTATTGCCGTTGCGGAGACTCTATTCATTCCGAGGAAAACACAAAATAAAATGCACACAAACTTAGAAAGATTTACATACTAGTCCATCAACAAGATCGCCAGGTCAGCATCACTGTTGCATCCAGTGCTGCTTTTTAGCTCGCGCCAACGAGTGAAGTAGCCTGGTCCCACCAGACTCTCGTACATTTCCTTTGTACATAGAGTCTGGCACCTCTCCATTGACAAGCGTTAACTTCCTTGTAGGCGGGAACTCTACTGATCTGCGATCAGATTCTCTTTTTTCTTTTCCTAGTCTGCACGCAAATGCACGCAAGTGTCTTCATGCTTCATATGTTGTTATTGATGTGTGTGACGTCGTTGCCGTAAAGCATGTCGTGATTCTCGCGAGATTTGTCAGGGGCGCTCCTCTCAAACTTGCATTGCTGGTTTTTCCAGTGGCGTCCCCCCCAAGCTTTACTACCAGGATGATTCGCCCTACTATGAGTTTGTTAACCATCGAAATGACTTTGAAGCTGTTATATTAAGGTACAATTCTTGCATAGTGTGCCTTTAAGACTAACCATGTGCAAATTAATAAGTCAACACCATTGCTGAGTATTTTGAAATCGCTGGTATTTTTGACGTCACAAACTACCTTGTAACCAATCTCGTCAACATGTGATCGAGTGGGGGCGGGGCTAATTTCCATATTCATTGAATCGCATTTGCATTCAAAAACGTTTAAATATGTAATTTTGGATCAAAGATTAGTTTTAAGGGATACAATTATTGACTACTGTGGGACTTAAATTAAGACATTCATGGTAAAATGTCTTTTCCATTTTCTAGTAAAAATTAAGCAAAATGACAATATGATTTTCAAATAAAGAAAATAATTTGCCATTTGGGAAAGAAAAGACTTGATTTAAAGGGGATTTTTGTTTATATATATAAACTTTTTCTTGGTTTAAGTAGACCTTTTAAAATTTTGTGTGAGATATCTTTGAAAACATGACAATCTGTCCTTTTAAATAACTGTATCCTGATTTTGGATGTTGACATATTTTCACTAAAACAAGAGAAATACAACACGTTGCGTTTGAATGTTTAGTTGTTTAGTGCAGTATTTCCTCTGTAGATTTATTCTCACTTCCTGGTTACATATTTTCCCCCGGAGACGTGCATCCAAGATGCTTCTGAATCTTTGTCTTTCTGTTTCCCCCCCCCCCCCTACAGCTGAAAGAAAGGACATCTCCCACTGTGGAAATGTCCATGCGAGCATGCAAAAGTATTTGGCTTATGAGTGTGTATGGCGTCATGGACTTCCTTGTTATAGCCCAACAAGTCATCATTAGCTTTGTCTGTCTTGCCCCGCAAATCAACACAGGAAATGAACCATCTGCTGTTTCTTGTGGCCACATAACATGCATACACACCCATCCGGAGCCAGGTCCCCCCTTCATCCTTTCCAAATCTCCAATCTTGTGTTTCCTTACTCCTGTCAAGGCAGCTTCAATTACATCCCTCCCTCCAGCTTATGTCTTGGGTGGATTACATGCGCTCACTGTGGGCTGGCTGTATGTAGGCTATGTCAGGCTTTCTTTTCTAACACCCTGCCTAAAGACAATGCTGCTCTCGCTCCCCACCAGCAAAATTCCTTCCGCTGCATCCTGGGAATTTCAGCATTTAGGGGTTTAGACAACAAAGTCACAAATAAAAGAGAGGGCTTTAAATCTCATCTTCTTCAGGCATCTTTTTCTTTCTTTACATTTGTTGTTTATCGTAGCTTGGGAAGTCTGTTTTATTTTGTTTGCCAACTGACTTCACTTGGATGTGACCTATTTTTTAGACGGGGGTCTGGGAATCAGGGGCAGATTTGCTGGCGACGCTGGTGTTTTGGAGCATGTTGCCACAATGGCAACTTTACACTCCACATAAACACAGCAGTCAGTAGTATCACACACTCGTACACCCCAGTGAAGGGTCCGGAATAAGAACTGGAAGCAGGCCACAATCATTTCAAAGTCAATGTACACTGTGAAACCTCAGATAACTGGATCAACAATAGTACTTTATTAAGAGAGGAGAATGTTTATAGTATTTCAGACTGTTGTTAGAATAAGCTTGAAATCCCAAGTTTCATTTTAATGATAATATAAAATGAATGTGTGACATTTTAGCTCATGTTCACTTTTGAAAATCTACCAAGCTGCCAAGAAGCTAATTAGATTTAGCATAGGGCTGTTTCTGCCAACTACAATCTTTTGTTGCTTTTTCTTTATTTCTTTTTTTTGTAATCAAATTGCATGCTTTAAAAAAGACTTGGCTGATAATGGATTTTCTTATGCATTTAGGTTTAGAAATGACATGGAGCTACTTCAATCTGTATTCACCATAAGAATATGTCTTTTTTTGTTTTGTTTTTCTTTGGATTTTGGTGGATAATTCTTGGGATATTGGTGGAACATGACAGCAATGTAATTTTTAAAATACTTTTTTATGTCAGTTTCATAGTTTTTTCTTTTAGTAAAAATAAATTCCTTCAAATTGATTTCGGTAATTTAATTGAATACAATTATTTTAATTGTAAAATTGTTTTAATTATAACATTGTTTAGGTGACATAACTATGTGTGTGGGTGTGTGTGTGTGTGTGTGTGTGTGTGTGTGTGTGTGTGTGTGTGTGTGTGTGTGTGTGTGTGTGTGTGTGTGTGTGTGTGTGTGTGTGTGTGTGTGTGTGTGTGTGTGTGTTTGTGCGTTTCACATATATAATATATACAATTAATAGAGTTTTTCTCTTTGAGCTCAAGTGAAGCAATCAGACACACATTCTCTTTCTAATTTTTTTCATTTTTAATATCTTGTAGGTTTACTTTTCCTAGTCATTTTTAATTGGTGTCATGGTTAAACTTTTTTGTGTTTATTATCATTAGCTGCATTTCCATTACCCTTCAAACTGCACAAATT
Source organism: Chrosomus eos (assembly GCA_036326025.1). Classification (NCBI taxonomy): domain Eukaryota; kingdom Metazoa; phylum Chordata; class Actinopteri; order Cypriniformes; family Leuciscidae; genus Chrosomus; species Chrosomus eos. The sequence continues at coordinate 17,265,015 of CM070825.1, forward strand.
GAAATTGTGAATTGAAAATACCCCCAATGTCAATTTCACAAAAATTCCCATATATCGCAAACAAGTTTTTACGCTCGCATGAGGTGGTTCGTCAGGCAATTCGAAAATGGAATATTTAGCAAAACTGCAATGGAAACATTTCCAGGATTTCCAGATCGCATTTACAGGTCACCTAGCGTATGTAACAGTCGATCATTGTTTAAAGAATGCGCGGTATGTTTGGACAGAAGAGAGGACAGTTTTTTTTATTAAACCCATAAAAGGCAAAAGAATTACAGGTATACTGTAAAGAAATGCCTCAATTTCACAAGTTCACTCTTACATACAATTAGAGAGAGTAAAGTTTAATTTGGCATGCTGTCCAGGGGGAGGGGTCCGAGGTCGGAGTTTGGCCGGAACCTAGAGTACTCCCCCCGTATGTAAATGGTTAGGACTAGAAGTGTGGAGAAGGGCTGGTGGAGGGATGCTGCTAAACTGTTGTTGTGGAAAAAAATTTTAATAGTCATTTATTCCTAATCTATTCAATGTGTAAAAGTATATGTGTGTACGTGCTTGTGCGTGACGTTTCAGGAATATATGGGACAGGACATCTCGACCTTAGGAATGGTCAGATTTGGCTGGTTTATTCCAGTACCAGTTTGTGTTATTAAGTAGAAACTGAACAGAAGTGGGGGCCTTATCTGGGTGGAAAAGTACAGCGGGTGAGAAGGAACCTTGAAAAGAGTATAAAGCCTGTCTCATGTCTTCCTGGTGCGCGCCACTCACTTCACAGAATGTAACGGCTGTGATGGCGACTGGGCCTTCTTGCAAGAATAAACATTTCTCTTTTTATTAATTTGACTCTGAGTGTCTCTTACGCAGTGATGGTGTTTAACAGAAGTTTTTGCCACAACAATTGGTGTCAAAGAAGTGGGATTCCTTGGCAGTGCCTCCTGGACCTGAGAGCGGACGGTGTTTGGCCACCTGGACTGAGCAGTTCCAGCTCTACCTCGTAAGTTTCAGAGAGAGGGGCCGACCGCTATCAGGGCCAGGAGAAGCTCCACTGGAATCGGATGAAAACGAACCCGTGGCAACTCAAGACATCTCTGGTAAGAGACGGCTAAAATATTTTTCTTATGGGCTAAAATATTTTTCAATTTGTGGGAAAAAAAAAACAAAACATAGTGGCTGTGTCTGTTCGTTTCTGTGGCGTAAGTCAAGAGTACTGAGGCAATAGGGGCTAACTGTGCGAGGTGCGTTTTGCAAAACAAGTCAAAAGGTGACGGTTTTGTAAAATCAGGGGATCTTCGTACAGCAGCGTATTGGGGTCAATTGAGACTTACGGGCGGGTCAGGGTTAATACAGTGGGGCTAACTGCGTGAGGTGCGTTTTGCAAAACAAGTCAGAAGGTGACAGTTTTGCAAAATCAGGGGATCTTCACGTAGCAGACTACTGGGAGTTAATCGATCTGCAAGGAGCACTGAGTGCGCCCTCTCTGATCTGGGGTGACGGGATCAGATCTGGTGGAGACGTCCATCAGATTATTAGACGCAGCGTCGAACGGAAAATCCACAGAGTAACAGAAACAGCCACTATGGGAAAATCTCAGGGTAAGCATGCCAAATTTGATACACCGGTTTTCTGTAGAATTAGGAAAAGTATGGGGGGAAAATATATGTTAGATATTGGAAAAAAAAAAAAAAAAAAAAAACTGATAAAATCTGTAAAAAAAATCTGTAAAATCTGAAAAAACTATTGATAAAATACCGTGATTTCCCCAGGGAGGGAGCACTGAAAACAACTAGACTAAGAGTGTGCGAGAATCAGTTGAACAGGGCAACGGGACATAAGGTTGGTGTGTGAGATATGTTTGTGTGGGGATTGTGCAAACAATCATGTACTGGTTAGATAATGAAGGAACTGGCATGTTTGAGAAAAGAAAGGAGAGGATACAGAAAGAAATGGCATGTAGGGGAAGATTGAGAAGAAATATAGTAGAAAAACTATATGTGATGAAAATAAAATGTCTGACAGAATTTATGGAAGTCAAATTAACTGTTTAATTGGTATGAAAATACAGTTTTAGAATAAAATAAGGCATTGTATGATTGACAGGAATTAACATGACATGAATGTTTTAAGCAGTATGGGGAACAATTCAGTATTTTTTATGGTAAAATAAAGATTGAAATTAGGGTTAGTTTTAGTTTGACAAACATTGTTTTTGAACCTAAGGGGTCTATAATGGGGTAGCATATCCTGGTGTTTATGATTGCAGACAATGTCTGTATTTAATATCTGAGGAGTGACTGAGGGTTCGATCAAGGTCGAGAGTACAGGAGCAGTCTTCTCATTCAGCCCGGCTTTTTGGATGTTAGATATGCACTTGTTCTGTAATCAGTGTTGATGATAATAGCAAATTAGTAAAATGTAAAGACAGCTATGTCCAAAGATTCCGGAAATCAATAATGTATGTTGTGCCAGTAATAATGATGATTCGGCTATTGTTGTATCTGCCATTGGTGGACTGTAAAAAAATATGGAGCACTGCTTATCAGTGGCTCTGTTTGCATTCCTGAATGGAACACACTGGGTGTGCAGGGTGTGCAGTAAGTTAGAGCAGACAGAGAGCGTTTTAATTGTGGTCAACAGGACCATTTAACACGTAACTGTAAATGCCCACTGAGAGAGTGGTTGAAAATGTGATATTGACACATTTCTGTTTGAAAGTAGATCAGTGTTTAAGTGAAGACGATATTAACATTTTCGTCAGAGAAAGAATAAGAGATAAAAACAAGGTCAAAAGATTGAAGTCTTAAAGTGAATCCTTTGAAAATATCTATAATTGTATTTTTTTTTATACGTGAATTGATGAATACAGTTGGATGTAAAATTATGGATAATGACAACAAATGTGAGTTGCAGAAAGGAAAAAGTAACTAAAAGGATGATTGTGTTTTAATTAAACCTTTTAAAAAAAGGGTTTAGATTATATAGAACTAGAATAATTAATTAAGATCAAATAAGCAGAAGCAGTAGGCTACTGAATTAACAGTTCCTAAAATGTAAAATGTAAAAGGCATCTGATTAAACAAACAGCTTGAAAACTGTTGACCATGAAAGAACTAGAAGCTGATGTTTTGCTTTTAAAAGATAAGTTTGTTAGGAGCTGTAATGAAACAGGTTGCTTATCTGAATCTGATGTCTGCTGTGGCTGTAAACGGCCAGTACGACAGACACATTTGAGTGGAAATTTGTAATGTCTAAATAAAGACAACTATAAAATTATGTTTATTTGGAAACAAATGTCATTTCTGGCAAAGATGCCTTAAGCTGGGATAGTTAAAAGATGATAGATAAAGTTTAATGATTTTGTTGAAGTTAGAAGTTTATGAGAGAACAGTGTACCAATCCTGAGTGCCTCAGAGTCTCTCTCAGTCAATCTCAGCTAACAGGCTGTTATCTGACCCTGTGTCATAAGTAATAATAAGCTATTTATAGTAAAAGCACAGTGTCTCAGTTGAAAAATCAGACACAGAGATGTAAAAGAAATCATTGCCATTAAGAGGGCAATTTGTATTTGTGAATGTTTTAAAATGTAAAACTGAATGACTTTAAAGAAGTCTTTAAAATAATAATGCAGACCTTAAATGATAGAAATAACATTTTTGATTATTTTATTTTAGGACCAGTAACTTCTTTGTCTTATCTTAAGTCTCCACCATTGAAACAGGCCCGATGGCTACGGCTAAAGATGTACAGTAACAGTACACTGAATGTATGGTTGTGAACTAAATTCACTGAGGGTAATCTAAGTAGCTAGGTTGATGATTTTAAGATGGTTAATGGATTTAAGTGATTAAATACTGCTGTTATTAACCTGTCTCCCTGTGAACACTATTAGGCAATCAGAATGGCTCTGGTGACTCTTGAACGTGCCTTTCCTAAGCTCCAGAAAGCAGCTGAGTTCTGTTAAAGGAAACTGATTGTGTGATGGGAGAGAGCGGTCACCAGTTTGTGAGCGGTACCAGTGTGTACGTGGCTACTCAATGACAGGATGATCTTCCTGGCCAGGGGACAGCCTTACGCAGGGGGTCACGGACATTGGGCACCTCAGGACGGGGGTGTGGTACATGCAAGAAAGGTATGAGAGTTGAGCGCTGACTACTGGAGGCCACTGGGGTCAGCAGAGCATTGAGAGGTGAGATGCGCTGTGACGAGTTGCGGCAGTCTGACCCAAGAGAATGTGAGTTCCTCTATACCACTTGCCAGAAGAAACCGCATAATCGTACGCTTGTTTTTCATTGTGACAAGTGTCTGCAATTAAGCCAGGGGGACAACACCCTGAAGAGAAAATTATAGATAAAGAGCTATGGGGGAGTTCAAGAGCCACCTGAAACATGAGGGGATTGCCATTATTTGTGATGGGAGACAGGAACAAAACTTTTTATGTATTGGCTGCCTCATGGGCAAGAATAAGAAAATTTATAGAAGTGTTGATTTTGAACTAATATGTTTTAACTCCTGAAGGTCGTTTGACATGGTGGGTGGCTAAAGATGAAGACAGCTTTTGATTTAAGAAAAGTCTGGATAACAAAATTTAATGGTAAAAGGTTAGTGATGAATTTAATATTACATTCTGTCTAAAATATACTCATAGAAGGCGTTGAAAATATTATTTGTTTATAGTGAGAGAGAGACTTCTCGAGTGGAGGAAGGCATGGTAAACTGTGTCTGTCTTTCTGTTGTCGGCCTGCTAGAGCAAGCTGAAGCAAAATAATGATAAGGAAAAAATTAAACAAAGCAACCCAGCAGACTGAAAATCTAATGAATAATGAACAGAAATGCTTTGGAACTGGTTAAGAGACCATGTAAAATTAGGCAAAAGCTACAGAAAATGTGAAGTTTAAAATCTTACTCAAAATTTAAATCTTTTTAGCAATAATATAAAGAAAGGCGAACATTGAGAATGAGTAGTTAAGATATGGGTGTCTAGTATGAGTGTGTGTGTGATGGTGACAGCACTTTAGGTCTTGTATGTACTAGTTTGGGGTACTAATATTCCACCTGAAGAGGGAGTATATTGTTTCACCATTACAGATGGGTTAAGGACATTGACAAATTTTACAGAAAGCGATAATTGTGAGTGGATCTGATGAAAAGATGATACAGAACATAGGACGAGCTTTAAATTGATTGGTCATCAAGCTCTGTCTGGTATTAATTACTTTAGTCTTTTATGATGTTGATTTGAATTACGTTCTGGATCAGTTTAAGTATTTGTGTAAATTGGAATTGTGGAGTTGTAGATCACAATCTGGCATGGGCTGAGATAAATGAAAATGTTATAGATTTGATGGCAACAACAAAGTGACATATTGGCTAAGTCAAACATGAAATTATCAAGAGAGCCCCTAAAAATGTATGATTATTGTGGGCAGAAGGATGAGTTATTTGACTGACAAGTGACCAAGTCTGTACAGCACGACCTGACTTGATAGAAACAATTGATGACTTTGAAAGTGTTTGTAGATGACTGAATTAAGAGACCAAACAACAGGCCTGAAAAGCAGTATACGCTGTGAGACCAAGGGCCTTTGCCCTTCAAATACTTCGTTGAGCAGATGAGATTGTGGCTTTAAGTGAAGAATGTAATATTTTTGTTTCAAAGACGGCAAGAGATGTCTGGAGGAAATTTGTCTGAAGGACAACGTTTGGGTTAGTGTTGATGCAAACTTTATCAAAACATTATGTTAAATTGATGTTCGAGTTGTGTCGTGCATCAAGAGGGAGATGGTATAACAATTGCCAAATATGGTTTACTAAGGGACAATATATGTGGGGAGGACACTGGGTCTAATTGGGTAAAGGCCGTCCCAAACAAAATTTGCTTTCTGTAAATGTATTTGCAGGACTTGTTTCAACAGGAAACGCCAGGGTATCGAAGGGCCCGGGAGAACAGTAGACAAAAGAAACTACGTGTAGTTTTACTATCTGAAAATAACCTCGACATTTTGTTTTCTTTCCAGAGAATGGAGCAGAGCATAACTTAAAATTTTCCTTTCACAGAATGTCAGATTGGATTGCAGCTAACAGAACTGATTCTGTTCCAAAATGTATAAATATTGTGTTGTTGACATGTGAAAATTCCACAGGTCACACCAGAAGGACGACCAGCAGCACTAACAAAACACTTAAGATCTCCATTCACAGGTGACAGCAGCTAGGAAATGGTCCACTCCACAAACAAGGTTGCAAGGATGGAGATTGCAACACCACCATCCAAACATCTCACCCTAAACAACGCCAACGAGATTTGATTGGTCACTGATTAATTAGAAAGTATTTTAGGAAAATGAATGGATTGTTTGATTACTCTTTGGGGTTTCGGGGGTAGGATTGTCAATATTGTGTGTTTCCAGCTCAGTTAAATTGGTAAAATGACAGTTTTATCCAAATGATGATGACAATGACAAGAAATGTGATGAAGATGATTCTAGTAGTGGAAGCTACAGTGACATGTGTTAGACATTTGGTGTTTGTTTTTCTTTTCTTTTTTTTTTTCTTCTTCCTATGAATGTTTTTGTTATGAACAGATGGTTAAAAGCTGTGCTTATCCGCTATGTGATAAGGTACAAGGAGAGGGTTTTGAAATGAAGGGTTTTATTATACTTTTCTTATACTTTATATTTTGATGTAACCACTGTGGATTGATGATTTGTTGTTTTTCTAACTAGTCTGTACACTATTTCTTATTTAACTAAGGTGACTGAGGGTCAAGCTATGCTTGAGGTACAACAACAGTGATTGTTTATCTAGCCCGGCTTTAGTTGAATTCTTTATCTGCTTGCTAATACTTAAGGGATTATCCTTACAAAAACAGCCTAAGCTTTTTCTTTTCAAAATGTTATTTTCACAAATGTTTAAGAAGAGTGATCAGTTATGTGAAAACAGAGATGAAGAGTAGTGTGATGATATGACTTAAAATTTGTCTTTTTGTTTATTATTGTGATTATGGGTAATCAGAATGATAAAAAGTGGGGAGATTGTTGTGGAAAAAAATTTTAATAGTCATTTATTCCTAATCTATTCAATGTGTAAAAGTATATGTGTGTACGTGCTTGTGCGTGACGTTTCAGGATATATGGGACAGGACATCTCGACCTTAGGAATGGTCAGATTTGGCTGGTTTATTCCAGTACCAGTTTGTGTTATTAAGTAGAAACTGAACAGAAGTGGGGGCCTTATCTGGGTGGAAAAGTACAGCGGGTGAGAAGGAACCTTGAAAAGAGTATAAAGCCTGTCTCATGTCTTCCTGGTGCGCGCCACTCACTTCACAGAATGTAACGGCTGTGATGGCGACTGGGCCTTCTTGCAAGAATAAACATTTCTCTTTTTATTAATTTGACTCTGAGTGTCTCTTACGCAGTGATGGTGTTTAACAGAAGTTTTTGCCACAACACTGTCAACGAATTAAGGTGAGACTGCTGAATATATACCTCTTATCGTTGATTGCTAAGTGCTCTCCACTCGTGTTAATTATCTGAACGTGCTCCTACCGAACTTTGTTAATAAAACATAATTTCACGAGTTCACACTTGCATACAATTAGAAGGAGTAAAGTTTAATGCATATTTGCCGTGTTGTCCATGGGGAGGGCTCGGAGTTTGGCCCGAACCTAGAGGACTCCCTCCAAAAGGCTAAAGAGCAGAGGACAGCCACCGGACTAAAACCCCCCTCAAAGGAGTGCCGAGCTTGGCGTCTCGAGAAGAGGCCTGGTTGCTTGACCAGGAGGGCCCGCGATGGGGCTTCGACGTGGGTGGCTCGCGGTCGTCAGGCCCTACCTGTCGATGGTGGAGTGACAATTCTGATCTATGCTTACTGGATGGAAAAGAGGATACACGGAAAAGAGGAAACATGAGTAGGGCCGTCTTGGGAGTTGGTGTGGACTTTGGAGAGAGGTTTGTTCACTGTAAAGTAACGTAGAGATCAAATAGTTCCGCTTTATTCATTTTTCGCGAAGCCTGCACATACGAATTACACAACGCTTGTCTCAATCCTGCTACGGTCCACTTTCTGATAGGTGGGATCGTCGGGATGGCCGAACGGTAGGAGGAGGTCAGGGAGGAAGATGAAAGTCTTAACGGGGGTGGCGAAGACGTCTCGATGTCTTGGCGAGCGCAGGGCTGTTCGGGCAGGCGTGCGTCCACGCGTAGAAGCCTGGGGCTCAGGTGCGATGTCCGGCGTAGGAAGAATGCAACGGCGGATCCCTGGGGATGTTTGTTTCCTCGTCAGATGAAGAGCTTTGACAGTGCGACATGGTAGCAAAACGGCGAGCCAAGATGCTGCTAACGAATTGAGGTGAGACTGCTGAATAAATATACACCTCTTATTGTTGATTGCTAAGTGCTCTCCACTCGTGTTAATTTTTTGAACATGCTCCCCCGAACTTTGTTAATAAAACATAATTTATCAAGACCTTGAAGCAGAAAGGACGGAAAAACACCCAGAAACACCTCATGCGTTGCCACACCTAAGTATAAGGAGCTTTCCTTGCCATTAATGCTTGGATAACAAGGCTACGTCTTATTCGATTAAAAATAATAGCTAGTGAGGTGGCTGCGATATATAGATAAACCTACCAACATCCATCGCCATGATGTTTGGAATGACTTATCATGCGAGGGAAAAAAAACACGATTTAGTCGCATTACATCGGTTAATGGAAATGCTGTTTATTGCAATCGTTTTTTATCGACATTTGGAAAACATTGCAAAATTTTTGCGCAAATCTGTAGTGGAAACCAGGCTATTGACAAAATAAAATAATAAAAAAAACACTTCGTCATTGAACATTTTTGTCAGTTTAAAATGTGGTGACCCACCTGAGAAAAAATATATCAGTTGTTGTTGATGTTGTTTCATTCTAGTGTGCTAATGTGTTTTGTTGTCTGTGGTGTAATCACTTGTGTATATTAAAGTAAATCCCTAATAAGACAGCATCCCCCTCCTCTGCCTCTGTTTGGGTTTAACATCTCAATCTGACCCTCAGTTATATGCTACTGATCCATCTGTCCCATGTCAGTCAATAGCCAAATGCCTGATTGTCCATTAGATGATACCCCTGACATTCAGAAGTGGTTAAACAAGCAGAGGACACGAATGAAAACAATAAAGGTGGGGTTGATATAACAAGATCTTAACCATTAAATCCTATCTTTGTTGTAGCCGTATCACAGCGTTTGACACACGTGCTTCTGACGTGCTTGTCATGCAGGATTGAGTCCAGATCACATTCTTTCTCGTTTCTGGTCACTGTCTTTTGTCTCTGTTGGATAAAAGGAAAAACAATTGCATCCTTGCTAGTTTTAGACTTTATATGTAAGTCACAGGAGTTTCAAGCAGGAGTTTAAGCACTTGCTACCACCACAAGAAGGAAAGGAATAACATATGACTTTATCATCCATTCCAGCATGAGCGGATTTACAATTTACCCACCTCTCCACAGTCATTGGGCAGAGTAAATGGAATAGAGATGCAATATATTAGAATTGTGACACATTGTGACCAAATCTCCTAAAATGCCTGAATAGTAAAGCTCATCTTGTAATCTATTTGATAAAGAACTGCTGGTTCTTCATTGGTTTGGGATTTATCCCTTATCCTGTTGGATCAAAGTGCCATGAAACTCTTAAAATCCAAGTAATACTGCTTGTATGTATGCATTTGTTAATCTAAGCAGTAAAGGGAAAACTATTGGAAGTAGAATCATTGCTACTGAGTTATAAGGTTGCTGTTGAGGTTGTGTATATTATCCCTTTTTTGCAAAATGTTTGTGAGATTCACATATTGCTTTTACACTGCAAAAAAAACAAAAAACTTTTTTATAATAATTTATGTAGTACAATATCTCTTTTTCAGGTGAAAAAAAGTCAAAACATTCTTAAAACAAGTAATACATTAACAAACAAGTAAGATATTTTGACTTTTTTCATATATTTTAACTTGAAAATGTACTGTGCACTGTCAGATATTTATTTAGTTAAATCTAAAGTCATTTTATATATAACTATATTATTATATATAATATTACAAGTATATTTCGCAATGTTGTTGTTTTTACTGTATTTTTGATCAAATAAATGCAGCCTGGATGAGCATAAGACTTTATTTAAAATAAAGAATTATTCTTACCATCCCCAAATATTTATATTGAAATGATTAATAATAATAACTAGAATGTACATTTCCAGAAGAAAATGTGAGTGGTGCTTGCAGACCACAGCTTTATTATAAACAAAGCTAACGAACATGCACACAGTCTCTCACTGACAGGATATAGTTTAACTGCTATCTCACTGGCGGAAGAGAGAAAAAAAAGCTACACATCTTTATTCTGCTATGCTCTAACATAAGCGTTTACAGTAGCCTACTATTAAAAAAGCATCATGTAGTTACCTTTATCGTTAATCGACGTGGAAGGAGAAACTTTCCACTGTCCATTTTTGGAGAGTTTTCATCTGTTTGCTTTGTTTTGAATGCCGCCAGGAATCTTGTTTTATATTATATATTATATTATGTTTTATTATTTCTCACTGAAATGTGAATTAAATTAAACAGATATTATTTTGTAAATTATATCATAATTCAATTTGGGGGGCATAAAAGACATTTGGGGGGGCATTGCCCCCTAATACACAGAAAATATACACATATGGGATCCCCGCAAGGTCACACATATGGGACCCAGCCTTCAGCTCTACAGATAACTGTTTGCGAGGAGCCACGTGTGAGCTCCCAGGAGGATGAGAGGACGCCTCTCGTGTAGCTAGCATGCAACCTGAGCGGGCAGGGCACGCCTTGTGCTTGGTAAGCCAAGGTGATGGCATCCACTATCCAGAGGGCCATCCTCTGCCTGGAGACAGCCTTTCCCTTCTGCTGGCCTCTGTAACAGACAAAGAGTTGGTCTGAGGTCCTGAGACTTTGAGTTCTGTCTACGTACAGACACAGAGTGCGAACAGGACAGAACAAAGCCAGAGCTGGGTCTGCCTCCTCCAGCATGTATCAGGGACATCAAGCATTGGATGTCACTGAATTTCCTCAAGCTAAATGATAAGAAAACCGAGATATTAGTCATTGGCTCTGCTGCCTCAGTCAAAAGGATGGGCCAGTCCTTTGATATTGATGGAATTCACATTAAGCCCTCGTCATCGATTCGTAACCTTGGTGTCTTATTTGATCAAACTCTATCCTTTGGCTCTCATATTTCTTCTCTTGTTAAAAACTCTTTTTTTCATCTTCGCAATATTGCTCGCTTACGATCTTCTCTTACCTTAGCAGATGCTGAAACCTTAATTCATGCATTAATCACATCACGCCTGGACTATTGCAATGCCCTATTTCTGGGTCTTCCCAAAAAATGTATTGCAAGATTACAGTATGTTCAAAACTCTGCAGCAAGAGTCCTCACCGCTACTAGGCGTTCTGCGCACATTACTCCTCTGCTTCACGAACTTCACTGGCTACCTGTGGCATCACGTATCCACTTTAAGGTATTGCTTCTTACGTTCAAGGCACTGAATGGTCTTGCTCCACAATATTTGTCTAACCTACTCCACCCTTACCGTCCTACACGGTCTCTCAGATCAGCTGAACTTGGTTTACTGTCCGTCCCTCGTTTCCGGTTGTCTACTGTAGGAGGAAGGTCTTTCAGTGCTAATGCTCCTCAATTATGGAATTCGCTACCTCTTACACTACGCAATACCTCTTCTGTGGTTACTTTCAAGACCCAGTTAAAAACATATCTTTTTAACATGCATTTTGGATAATGTGATTATATGTATCCTATTTGACTGTAATATATGGGTGTTTAAATGTATTGCATGTACAATGTAAAGCGACCTTGAGCATTTGGAAAGGCGCTATATAAATAAAACTTCTTCTTCTTCTTCTTCTTCTTCCAGGGGCAGCGCTTGCAGGTTCACCACCAGGTCCCTGAATTAAGTGGTAGGAACCTTGGGCACATAGCTAGGCCGGGGTCTCAGTACAACATGGTTGTCACCCGGCCCGAACTCTAGGCATGATTCGTCAACCGAAAATGACCGAAAATGCCTGTGTAACCAGCAGCAAAGTCTTCATGGAGAGAAAGTCTGCTGATTGCAAAGGCTCAAAGAAAGCATCCTGGAGTGCTTGAAGCACCAGGGTAAGGTCCTAAGAGGGTATGGAGGTGAGTCCAGGAGGATTTAACTGATTTAACCGCGCCACCCTGAGATACCAATCTTACCAGCGAGATGGTCATCTTCCCACAATGGGTGCATGACTCCCAGACACGCGATACAGCACTCGTGACCATCCCTTGATCCCAGGTAACGACCGCATCCAGAAACACACAGGTAGAGTGACATCTTTAAAAAGACACGCTCTACCTCTGTAATCTCTTTTAGGGACTGCTCTCCTTGGTGCTGAAGCACACAGGAGAACGGTCACAGCGAACACAGACGGTCTCTCGCGCTGGCGATATTACCAGCCATAAGAACAGCCTTTCAGTGCTCTCACGCTGCATCTTACCAGATGTAAAAACAGCTTTTTTGTTTTGCTCAAATTTGAAAACAAAAAGACAGAAAGAGAGAGAGAGAGAGAAATCACCCACGCTGCTGCGCTGTATCGCCCGCACCAGACTGGAGCGGTCCCGATGAAAGCTCCCTCGTAACACTCTTAGTAGAGAAAACAGCATTGAAGTGCTTGGCTCCGAAGCAAAAAGCTGAAGTGTAATCGCACCTGCTGCTCATTATATACTCGCGCTGTGTGGCTGATGCAAATGATTGGACGCCAATGTGCATTGGCTCATTTAGTTTCACTCGAAGTAGATTGGCCTCTATAGCGAGATTCCTATTCGTCGGTCACGACTTACGCCGAGAGTGACCAACTTATAGGGAACACTTGTGCTTCTCAATATTGTCATGGAACCTGTGATTAATTTTGTTTTTACGGGAATTTTGATTCATTTTGTTTTATTATATCAATTTTATTTTAAAATTAAAAATCCTTTGTTCGTAACATTGTAAAAGTCTTTGTCAGTTTTGTTTAATTTAATGCGTCCTACCTGAATCAAACTATTCCTTTTATTTTATTTATTTTACTATTAAAAAATAGGATTGCTGGACTAATAAACAGTGAATGAATTTTACGTTCATGTGAAATCTGTCTCTTCCGAATGCCTTCATCCTCATCCTCCTCGCTTCTTAGGCTCCTGTGGAGTGTCTTGTCGTAGTTAAAACGTTTACAACCTACTTCCCGTCGAGGGACCCATACGGTTCCTAAAGCCCTTTTTCTATAGCCTGCCTTGAGACGTTTCTGCGACGCAGGGGGAGCCTCTTCCTATCTGTCTGGGACCCCTCAACACTGCCTTCTCGTCCATATGGCTGCACAAGGGAGCTTTGGATCTTCTCTTCCTCCCTCTCAGAAGATGCAAGGGCCCACACTGAGCCAACATGCCATCCTTTTCACATATCACAGGCCTTGTAAACCATTCTGAGAAATAATGATTAGAGAGAGAGAGAAGAGAGAGAGAGAGAGAGAGAGAGGAGAGAGAGAGAGAGAGAGAGAGAGAGAGAGAGAGAGGAGAGAGAGAGAGAGAGAGAGAGAGAGAGAGAGAGAGAGAGAGAGAGAGAGAGAGAGAGAGATAGGAACAGTCACGGGTTAGGAGAGAAAAAAAGAGTAACTCACACCCGCTTGTCCCTGGTTTCCTCTACCACTAAAGTGAATGCGCCAAGCGTTGCTGTATAATTCTGTTTTAATGCGTTATATTGGATCCAGACAGGACAGATTGACTAAGCCTCACCCAGGGAATAAAGCTCGTCTCTCTATTTTCTTTCCGCCAGCCCCCTTCCCCCACCGCCACCATCTTTTTTTCCTCTCTCTGTGGGGATTTTCAAGAAATATACTCTCCGTTTTACTGTATCTCTCTCGCTAGCTGAGCCGCGGCGCATCTTAATTAGCGGTTTTATGGCTTTCCTAAGTTTCAGTTCTTATTGCTTTGTGCTTATTTTATTTAAAAGCCACAATGGAAGCCAATTTCCCCAGTTTGGCTTTGGGAGAGAGTGAAAAAGCCATTTATGAGAAAATCATCAACAACGTAATGTTATGAAGGTAGTCATGGAGGCCCCTGCACTGGCAAAAGGGAAAATTGCATCGTCTCTTTGGTGGTGTACTAATCAACGCTGAGCATGTGGGACGCTGATGGTTTTGTTTGTCTCTGATGTTGCCAGGTTCACCTCACTCTTCTGGATGGAGCACATTACCACCACTGCCGCCGTATATTACAATAGGTCAGACGTACAAAATGTGCATCTTTTATTTTTAATGCCTTATGAATATTTAACCGTGGGGGTCAAGTCACAAGAAAAAAAAAGTGAGTGTAGAAATCAATAAATTGGATTTTTAAATGGATTCCAGTGTAAGACACATGGTCTCTAAGAGAGATAGAGAATAGAAAATAAATCAGGAGAGAGAAAGAACTGGGAAATTACCTGATGGTTAATCGCTTGAGATGCGTGCCAGGTACAATTAACAGCAAATTTGTGATGCCTGCATGCGTGATGGTGTATATTTGCTCAAGTTTTTGATTTCTTTGGGCATGTCTTGTGGATTTGAGCCAGTAGTTGACTATATCACATGTTTGTTGTTCGTGAATGTTTGTGCGTGGTGGTAAGACACACACACACACACACACACACACACACACACACACACACACACACACACACACACACACACACACACACACACACACACACACACACACACACACACACACACACACACACACACACACACACACACACACACACACAACACCACACACACACACACACTCGCTGTCATGCCCATAAATTAAATTCTGCAGATGGAAAACATGAAACACAAATAAATGTGGTGCTATGAGAGGATGTGTGCCAGCATGCTTTTAGCTCGTGGCGGCTTTTCCTTTTTCCCTCTTCACTATCTCATACTTTAAAAGCGAGAATCGGGCGAACCTATCGGTGCTCGGCTTTGGCTAGGCATACAGTGATTCCTCACGGTACCCTGTCCTGCACGGTGAGGCGTCAGCTAGCAAACGATAGTGCAGTTCTGCATGCGGCTTTGAAAGGAACGGAGCCCAAGGCGAGCTAAACATACTCCATCATCCCTAAGCTCCAGGTTCCAGCTTGCCGCAGATATGGGGGAAGAAAGAAATAGGAAGGTGAAAAGTAGGTGAGGTCGTAAGGGTCAGAAAAAGTGAAATAAACAAGGACGAGGGTTAGAAAATTGGAACAGAATGACAAAGAGAGATGGCTTGCGGGTTAGGATGTAATCTAACCTGATTGCTAGACCTTTGTTTACAGGAAAAATGCAGTCCGGGGATGATATGGTGCTCGGATTGAAGCCAGACACAGAACGAGAGAGACCCGCATGGCTGGCAGCTGTTGATGAGTGTGGCTTATGGGCATTTCCAATTCATCTGTGTAGTGAAGGGTTCAGATGTTCGCTTCACCACAGGCAGGTAGAGCGACGGAGCGCTCTTATCTGACACCCTCCCTCTCTCTTCACCTAGCCCTTTTTTTATTGGTGATCTAACCTGCAATGAGGAGATAAAGGCTGGCTGGCTTTTTCCATAAATGCACTTATCAGAGCCCAACAAGCTCTCCAACACTTGCCTGACTGACAGCCCCGCTGTTCGGGACTCCGCAGGCATCCGATTCCTCCGCTTTTGCGTGAACACACATGCACAAACGCACACACGTTACAAACACATTTGCCTTGACAGGGTTTCGGCGCGGGGGTAGATGAAAACTAGCACACATGCTCAACTAATCAAGAATCTACTAAATCTACTAATATAGAAATGTCTTTACTCAAGCGTGTGACACTTTTCAGAAATGGGGTACAAAATAGAAATGATTGCTTATTGAGTAATTGTAACTGTAACGGATGTTAGTGAAAGAAGGTGCCTAAGCTTCAGAACCCCATCCCATTTTAAGGGATGCAGTTTTCAAGCAATAAACATTAAATTAACAATAAAAATAAATAGAGAAATTTATGCATTTAAAAAAATGTATTGATAATTAATAACTTAAATATGAATCTTTTTAAAACACTAGAAAGGGTGAAAGATTTGCAAAGCTATATTGATCTCTCATTCACTAAGGGCCTAGTTTTGTAGGTACTGATTAAGATTTTCCTATTACTGAATAAATAATATAAAAAAAACATTTATTTTTTAGTTTCACTTGCGGATTGGTTAAGCTTAATTAACAAGAATTTTTGTACAACTCAGGTATTACAAAATATTGTAGTGGATAAATTCATGTGCTAGAAGGGTCGTGCATCACAACATGTGGGACATATCTAACATTTTATTAGTTATTTTATTACTTTATAGTTTATTTTATTTTAGTACTTTTTGTTTTATGTTATTACTTTTTATTATTTGATTTGATTTGATTTCATAAGCCACAATTGCTATTTGGGTGGATACAGATATTGTTTGGTGTATTTTCATTTATGTTTCATGCTAGATTAATTTATTGTTAGATAAGCTTGACAAACTATTTTCTAATAGGTCTCACAACAACTAGGGATTTGCGCTTTTAAAAGCCATGGAACATCAAAGTGATCCGTATATGTGGCAGGTGACGCATGACCACACACAAACACCCAAACATACAAACATTCATTATGGGTATACAGGCAAATAAGAGCCCTTTACTTTCAGGAGCGGAATAAAATGCGGTGAGAAGTCAGGCAGCCAATAAGGAAATCAAACAGAGAAAATGAAAACCTGAAGAGCGACGCTTTCACCTGCCTAGCTTATCAGCATGAATTTTTCATCAGTCTAGTGCTGCTATATTACCTCAGAGTCTTTAGCCATCTACTCAATAAGAGTCCTCATATTTCATCTATGCATCTCTGTGTTGAGAAGATGCTTTTATAAACACAGCCCTCTCAAGTGCAGACAAAGAGCCTCATTCAATCTGACCACTACATCCAGTTTACTGTGCTTGCGCGCAATCCACTCTTAGCAGAAAGATCGGATGCGGTGCAAAAGTGCATTATATTAGGTTCAGTATTTTGTGGTTACACGCTGAACTTGTTATCGAGCCTCTAACCGATGTCGTCTAGGTCCAGGTTCTGACCCGACCTTATGAATTGTGCTTATCTACACTTTTGTTCTGGGTCAGTGTTGTCTTTTATAATATGCTGCGGTGCAACTAGATTACATTTTGAAGGCATCGCTGAGTTCAATAGGAAACCAATAGTAGAACTAATTCATAAAATGTCTAGCTCTAATGTGCAATGCAAAACAATTCAATGCCCCTTACTGAAAATGCTGTGTTTTTCCACAACAGGGATTTTCTCTAAGGATATACGCCAGCACTCCGACCAGCTTGGGGCCATGCAGACCAAAACTCCATCAACAAGACATTTCTGTGGTCTTGAGAGTTTTCCAAACGTAAACCACGATATTGAGCTTCCCACCCTGATAACGAGTCCAATATAGTCTCGCTGTAATTTACATCCGTGCGAATGCTTGAGCGTGCTGAATTAAATTAGTCCAAGGAATTTAAATAACAAGAAACTGTTGCTCTAAAACAAATTCCAAGAACATAATTTTCTGCTCTTCCGCACCGTTAGGATTGCGAATGCAGACGGATGGAGGAGGTTGTTTTTATGAGTGCGAGGTGAAGGTGAGCGGAGGTTTTAGTGAACGCTTTGAGGCGTCGAGTTTAGCGGATCTCATGTTTATTTTAGTCTCACATAGCCTTGTGTGCGTCACGCCCAGAATCCCAAAGCCAGTCGTTCTCTATTCCATCCGCAAGCCTCAAGCATTAGCATGTGCATCTCACCATTTCATTCATAAAAATAAGCTGGAAAGGTAACATTGCAGAAGTGTTCGCCAAGGAGTACATCTCTGAATCATCATTTAAGGTTCAAAAGGTGTCAAATATTGGTTTCCATAGATAATTGTGGCACATGCGTCACAGACCCCCTCCTCTGTACCGTTAATAGCATTATCCTAATGGGTTTTTTGGAGCTCACAAATCAGTTACATTCGTTATTCTCCTAGTGCCCGGCCCTTATGTTTCCAGAATCCCACCAGCTGCCGGGCCTTGACGGCGCTGGGCTGATGTTCAGACAGACGGAAGGGGGAAAAAGCAGAAAAACTCTCCCCTTCCGACCTACTGTTTATTTAGATAGAGATAGAAATCACCACAGATTGGTAGACAGATATTCCCCAGACTGAGCAGGTGTTCATCACACGTGGCTCCTGAGTTTTTAATATATGTATTTCTAGTTTACGGAGGTGAGTTTGCATGCAGATGGTTCCAGCCTTGGGAACGAACTAGATTTCACTGCTGTTGGCCACCTCCAATAAAGACCCCCAGAGACTATGCGAGTGTGCTCAAAAAACGTAATGTAGGCCTTGTGTTTTAAAATAAATAAATAGAATAGAATAGACAAGTAGGCCTGTATCCCCAGGTGTGGTTTGGTCTCTTGATCTTGTGCATTCGGTGTTAGCTGGGATTTTTCAAGCGCCGCTGATGGTCTCTTTTTCACAGCTGCTATGGCGTTTAAGTAAAGTGAAAACAAGCGGCCCGCGGCTCTTGGGAATGAGTGTTAATCTGTTATTTTGCTACACCTGTTTTGGGTGGTAGATGAACATATGGGCTCTTCGAGAAAAAAAAAAAAAAAAAAAAAAAAAACTTTGGTTGGAGAAATGTTATTCAGGTTGTTTGTAGGATGCTTTTATTTATTTATTTGTGCACTTTTTTGTGAGGGCTTGTGAGTAAAACAGACAGTTTTTCCTGTATCACAGACTATTTACCAGCAACAAGACGGTAACAGTAGAAGCAGCATTTTTAATCAAGACCATCGTGTTTTACAGGCTTTGTGTTGACAGAGATATACATTACGAGACGTGTCAGCTGAGCTTTACAGATTCTGTTAATTCAACAGTCGCTTGCCTGTGAGACAGTCATTAAACCGCTGGTTGCTTCAAGGCAAAAAGATGAAAAAGCGGCTTCATGTGTTATAATGGTATGGTGGCTTTATGGTCAAAAACGTGCTTTGCTAAGAACAAGATTGCAGATGTATCCAAATTACAGTGACCCCCAAAAGTTTTATTACTTCAAATTTTTTGAATAATGTTTACCAGTAGTATGTTTTAACTCTAATAACAAAAATTAGTAATATTACTGTTGTAAATTAAAATTGTACTATAAATAATAAAAAAACAATGATAAATATGATGAAATGCTCTGCATACATCACTGCAGTGCATCACACTATAGTTATTTCATTATAATTCGATTTTAATATAATTGATAATTGCACTAAGCACCCAGCAAACATTGGTCCGACGGCAACGTCGTGTCCCTGGCCAAAAATAGTCGCGGTATGATGGCATAAATCGGTAAAAATATGTAACACAGAACATTTCCTAAAAATGCATTCAGATACACTTGTACATGTCTACAGTTGCATGTATAATTGTTATTTTAACTTTTAGCTACGTAGTTCAATATATAGCGCATCGGGTGAGAGGACGTCACCTGGCGACGTCTGTTCCACGTGCATTTATAGTCCAGAATGACCCTCTATGAAATCCTTGTGAAAATATGCAAAAGCTGTGCTTAATCCTTGCATGGTTAATACTGCAATAATTAATTTAATTGCCCAAGTAGTTTTAAAGAGGTTGTGAAGACGTCCACTGACGTCCTTTACACGTCTAGTCAGGCTGTGTGAATATACGTCCACTGACGTCTTTTACACGTCTAGTCTAGCAAGACAGAAAAAAATATCAGGAATTATCTTTATGAAATACACGATTTGTATACAAAGTAAATATATTTTCTTTATCTTGTTTAAAAAAATTATAATCACAAAGTGCCCAGTGTGGTTACGTGATTGCAAAGCTGCCTTGTAGCCTACCTGATGTATTCGTTGTTATTTTTTATGGAATGTATGCATATACATCATGTAAAACAGAAATATACCCGGTCACAATTTATGTCTGAGTTGGCCAAAACCATAAACTGTGCTGCCAAAATGTAATAACAAAACATCTCGCGATATTACAAAATCCTGTGATGGGATAGATTATCTCGCGAGATGTTAAGGCGTTCTCATAGATTCTGGAACTTTGAACAACCACGAGGAGAGAGGATTGTGTCGATATTATTAAAAATCTAATGTTGGGTAAGTACATTTTGTATTATTAGAAAATGTGCTTGAGTTTTACTTGTTTGACATGAATGAACCGAAAGAAATGATGCCCACATACATTGTCAACTGAAGTTTACTGAGTTTGGCTAAAATTAGCCAGTAGGCTAAAAGTTACTTTGAACGCATACAACGGTACCATAGTATAAAGTATTGTTTAATGATACAGTCAAAGTCATTACTGTAACTTATTAATGTAGCCTTTTGAGAGTTTCTTTCAGAAAGTAAATTATCTGAATTGGAATGAAATGTTTAGTTGGATTTTAACATGTATGTTTTCAGTAACTGCTGAAGTTAAGATTCAGTAACTGCTGAAGATAAAAGAAATCTTTTATACAATAAAATAAAATGTAATGCATGTTGATTACCTTTTTCTAATGTTTCATTCATGATTCATTCATCTTGTTCCATGTTTTTTTTTTTTTTTAGCTGTAGACCATACAAATATTTTGAAAATAAATGCAGATCATTTACCTCAAATTTATAATTGTATTTATTTAAAATATATAATTCTCTTCCCTTAGATGCTGTGAAGAGGTGGAGCCCAAATGCTACAGACTCTGAAATTGATGCAGCAATGACAGAACACCTGAAACACACTCCAGGAAGAGCTGGTGGATAAAAAAATGAGCCAAACAATGTGTTTAAAGGGATAATTCACCCAAAAATGAAAATTGTCATTATTTACTCAACCTCATGTCATGTTTCAAACCTGTATGTTTGGAAGAATGTTTGTAACCAAGCAGATGTCGCTTCCTATTAACTACCATAATAATCTTTCTCCAATAATGGTAGTCAATGGTTGCTCTATTTGCTTGGTTACAAACATTTTTCAAAATATCATCTTTTGTGTTCAGCAGAAGAAAGAAACTCATGCAGGTTTGGAACATGAGGTTGAGTAAATGAAAGAATTTAAATAAAATTTTTGGGTGAACTATCCCTTTATATAATAATTCAGTATTTTGTAATTTGCATTTTAGTTTGGTTAACAAATGTTAAACATTGAAAAAAATTAAGAGAAATATAGGCTGTTCAAGATCAATAAAATGCTGGCTAAATCAGAACACATGCTGCTTTTTTCTTATATCCACAAATAATGTGTTCTTGTTTGTGATGTGTACACGTGATTAAAACGTTTTATTGACGGTCAGGTCCGACGGGACAAATTTTGGAGCCTTTTAGAACCTTTGTCAAGATGTGTAAACCTCAAGACTTGATTGTCTTTCACGATGTTACACAATATGTGTGTGGTTATTTTAAATGCAGGCTTATATATACACTTAAATTATGCAGCAACACATTTAAACACCCAAATGACGACGCATTTAGACGTCCTGGGACGCGCTGAAGAGACGTGGAATTCACGGCCAGAAAAGACGTTGAAATCACGGCCAGAAAAGACGTTGAAATCACGGCCAGATGACGTCAAAGACGTCGGTTCAACTTTCATTTTGGAACTATTTTTCAACCATGACGGGACGTGTCGGACGGACGTCTTTTCAACGGTCATTACACGTCCAAATGTTTGCTGGGCAATATCACGATTATCTCGCTTTTTTTTTTTTTAAATTTGACATTCAATAGACTTAATTATTAGCTTTTCATCAACTCGCAAACCCCCTCTCGAACCCCTGGTTGGGAAACCCTGATCTATGCACTGAAAGTCATACATTTTTAAGGTTCGTTTGGATGACGTTGACGCTGTTTTTCGAACTCAAATGCGCACCCACGGACCGTAACCGAGTCTGCATAAAAAGGGTGGTCTGGAGTGTGGTTCATGTGAACTCCGGTACAGTTCGCTGCTGATATGAACGCAATCATACTAAATTGTAAAGGGGACCGCTATTGATGGTGAATGATTCGATAAAACTATTGCTGTGTCCGAAATTGAATACTTCCCGAAAAACAGTAGGCCAAAATAATAGTATGTCCATATTCATATTAGAAAAACAGTAGGCAAAAAGTCCCCGGATGGTCTACTACTTTCTGCAAGATTCTGAAGAGTGCATTCGATGGACACTTTACTATCCCATGAGGCAACGGTAGAGGATTTGTGAATGAAAGTAAAGCAACACACCTGATGCTGGTAGGTCAACTGACAGTAACAATATGGCGGATATAGTACGTCCAAATTTCATTCATAGTAACTACATTCATAATATATAGAACACTTTTTTTTCACGTTAATCAAAATCAAATGTAGCTACCGATCAGATTTAGCAAGTGTAAACAGCAAAAAGTCACATGAAAGTGATTTTTACTATGTGTGAGAATGGATATCCTTTATAGGAAGGTGTTTTGTTTGTTATATTGTAAATGTTTAAAAGTAGGCATTGCTATCATTAAATATTAACTCATCCTCCATTTTGTTTGCTTGAGGCTAAAGAAAACGCATTGGTTAAGAGTGATGCTAATGAATAAATGTAACATTTTTAGTTAGTAAATATAGTGAGCTCTAGTTTTTAGAGTGCATCGTAGTAGGGAGTGAATGTTTCAGTGCACTGAATGACAATGAGAATGCTCTAGAAATGACCAGTGCACCATCCATTGAATTAAGAAGCTGACTGAGACACACTCAGTGTTTGAGAAAGCAGGGATTAAATGATTGACCTATAGCGTATTGACAAAGTGGGATTTGGGCTGAAGGTTCTGAGGTTGAAGGTTGAGCAACCCAGATAGTTTGCTCAGTTGTAATTGTCTTGATAGCAGCTTTTAATAACTCGTGCTTTGGGGGCCTGTCCCCTCAATAAATCAGTGAAGTAGTTTTCTAATAAGTTTCACATTCAGTCTGAGATAAATGTCAGTCAGTGAGCTGATCCGCAGTCATCCATCTCTCTGAATGAGTTGACGTGCCGTCATTTCACCTGCCCCTGTGAAAGTAGATGCTGAGGGTTATAGCATGATTATACATCACTAACTGTTCACACAGTGACATTGATTACATGGTATAACGTTACAACTCTTACATATCATGTGGTACAATGTGACATATCTTTTCATTTCTGTGTTTTTTTATGTTGTTCAACTGTGGTGCAACTGGTGTCTAGTTTATCCAATACTGATGAGGTTCTCAATAGTGTCTACTTCTTTTACATTTCTATTACATTAGAAGTTCTGTGGTTTTGGACAAGATACTCAGAAAATGTGAGCTCACTGTACAAAAATTGTTGTAGACACAATTTTCACTTCCAAATTGCTAGTAAATTTCACAATTACAACGAAATAGCAAATAACACATTGAATTAAACGTGAATATTTTGAAAAATATCTTATGTTCTCTATTGTTTTTGCATGCATTCATAATTTCTTTTTACAACCGCCTGGTCAAAAATTATGTCCGCACAATTTGGCTGGTTTCATTGAGTTATAATAAATAAAACAATTGACTATGCAGACCTTCAGCACTTCCAAACAATAAGATGCATTTGCAGGTTTTGTTTCAGTTGATTATAGGTAAATATCACTTTTTTATTAAGAAAGTAGCACTCTGTAAAACACTGGCTGAATGATTCAGACTGAGTAGCAAACCAGTCCAGACTGTTGTTAACTTGCTTGACCAGTTTGTGTGGAAATAACTAATTAAGACGTGTGATTCGTTGACAAGTTATCACTTCCTCTGATTCTAAACATCTGAAGGAAAATTCTATTTCATTGTTAAAATATTTTTCAGGGAAGAAAGCACATTTTGCATGTTTACATGATGTAGAAATATCTATGCTACTAGCTTTCTTCTGAAGAATCTAGATAGATTACTAACTTTATTCTTTGTAGCTCTTTGTTGCAGAGGTCCAGTAAAGGAACCAAAGGAACACGTCACAATTTGATGTTTTGCACAGAGGTGCCTTATCCATCAGACTTGTAACTGCTTTGCGCTGTGAGTCTGAATGTGTGTTAATGTTGTACAGAGACAAGCAGCTGTGGCTCTTTATGCACTGATGAAGGCAAAGTGGAGGGGATTTGGGGGCATGCTGGGGAAAAAAAGAAAAACATCCTAATGGACAAGAGCTGATGGAGGCCAGAGCAAGCCTGGATTACAAGCTAGAGTATGTTTGTGTGTATGCGTGTGTGTGAGTTAAAGAGACAGAAAAACAGACAGAAAGGGAGAGTATGGATGGTAGGTGGGTGGCAGTTAGTCTCGACCTTAATTTGGAGTAATTTCCCTGTCTTTCTGGGCACGGTGCAGAGGATTTGTTTGGTGGCAAGGTCTGGTCCAATCTGTTCCTCTGATATAACTATATATATCTCAACAGCTTTTAATCCACATTACGCGGATTTATCGTGAGATACACTGGGATTTGTGAAGATCAGCGTCTGTCACACACACAGAAACAGGAAAAAATAGCTTAGCATTTCTTTCCTTTTTTTGTTTTGTTTGGGTTGTTTATGTCATAGGAGAGATCCCAATTGTTATCATTGTTCTTTTCATCATCCGTCTATCTTTGTTTTGATGTCATCTTTACATAATGCAGCATGTTTACGTGTCACTAGGCTAGATTCTCCATATAGATGCATATGCAATGTTTTACATATTTTAATTGCAATAATGATGTCCATCATATTGTTGAATACTTAAGCATTTGGATCCATTTCTCCCCCCTAATTAAAACCATTTAGATGATGATGGTTTATTTAACATCATCTGATAATACTATAATAAATCTCAAACCTCTAAATTGGCAGTCCTTAATCACTTGGTCTCACAATCATGGATTGACCTCATAACTGCTGGTTTATACTGAGCTTTAACCTATTCCTGTGTTTGTCTGGCATTAGTCACAAACTCCTTTGAAGTAATTGCACTTCCTTTTTCTTTGCCTAATTTAACAAATTTTTGGTTTATTGTGTTTAGATCTTTTTCCTCTCAAACATAAGCTGGATTGTTACTTACTGTATTCGGTTGCATTACACCCGCCGGTCTCAAATCTGTTCATAATAAAAGTGACTTCCCCACCCATCAGCGTCATATCCATTCCATATGTGAACCCTAAATTCTGTTTTTTGGCTTTCAACACGCACACACAATGACACACATATCTTTTTACACTCCAAAGTGCAATTAGTGTGGAATTCGCTCTTAAGCACAATTCTCGGCTACATTTTCACCGAGCTTTGCTCATTAAACGTATATTTACAATGACAAATGTGTAGTGTAATTGTCGCCCTGAAGCCCTCAGCTTGTAACGCTCTGTGGAAGATGTCTCGTCGTTCTAGAAAGTATAATACTACATCCCTTTTGTGAACCTGGTTAATCTGTTCCTGGACCAGTTTTAGGAATACTGCATTGAAACCGTAACTTCCCAAGTTACTTCAATTTAGGTGCACTACAAGCTGTGTTTTTATGTTATGTTATGTTCTATTATATAGTTCAGTCATTAAACTTCAGAGGGGGTAGGCTGATAGATCATTTACATGCAATCGGCCAGAATTCACATCGTTACCACATGGCACAAGCTGATTGGCCTCTGCATTTAAACGTTTTAAATTAAATGATTTGAATTGCTCAACATTTAAATAGTCTCCTCCTTCAAGCTCCACCTGCATAATTCTGCTACAGGATTTATATATGCATGTGTTTGTTATATGTATATATAGGCATATTATAAAAATGTAGTGATTAACAAATGTTCATAAGTGTACTAATACACAGCACAGGCGTGTTTTCTCTTAACATTATGAGAATGTTCAGCAAGTAACTTATGTTCCCAGAACATTTCATGATAAATAAAACATTCAGAAAATTCTAATAACATTATAAGGACATTCTGAGAATGTTTTTCTAAGAACGTTTTCTATCAAAATTATGAGAACGTTCATCAAGCACAAATAACGCCATAAAGGTGTTCCAAGAACGTTGTTCTAAGAATGTTTTCTTTCAACAGTAAGAGAACGTTAAACAAACACAAATAACGTCATAAAGATGTTACGAGAACGTTGTTCTAAGAACATTTTCTTTCAACATTACGAGAACATTCATCATGCACAAACAACGCCAAAAAGACGTTCCAAGAACGTTGTTCTCAGAATGTTTTCTCTCAACATTACAATAATGTTAATAACGTTAAAAGAATGTTCTAAAAACATTATTTTAATAACGTTTTGTACTAACATTTACACAACCTTCAAAGAACGTTTCGTGAATGTTTTTGGAATGTTCGCTGTTAGCTTAACTCAATAACACTTAACCCAACGAGTTTGCTGCTCAACATTCAAATACTTGGCATTGTTGGCAGTTTGCAGCGTACTTAAGGAACCCTCCACGTTCCCCAGCTCCACCTGTTATTACATGTATGTTATATGTGCAGCAGCATTCTTACAACTCATTCTTTTTGTTTAAGCGGCAAAAATCATCATCAGCAGCAGCGTAGTAGATATATTCTGCCAAGACCAAACATTGCAATATCCATTACAATGCCCCCCCCCCCCCAGTTAAGAAGCTAGCAGTTACACTTTCTATGTCTATATTTCTTATAAAGCTTCACAAGAGTGTAACCGAGATGACTGTCTAGTGAAATGCTTTAAAGGTACTTTCTAACCAAACAATTGTACTGTTCTCAACTGTAGTAATGGTACTCTGTCAATGATTCCCCAACATGAAATGCTAGCAATATGCACAGTTAATAACATTGTTTGATTATTCCGCCTCACTGGCTTATTCATCTATTCCAAATCATATTTAGCTGGGTGTCTAACGCAATTTTTGCGCTCTCACTTGCTAAACAGCGTTACCTGATATAAACTGTCAGAGTCTGGCCAGCGAAGTGTCATTGCATTTCCATGATATATTGTAATGCGCCATAATCATCTGCCCTGCAGTGAACACCCATTATAGCTTAGTTTCCCAGTGTAGTGTACCACACTACCCCACACTGCAGACAAAAAGAGCCCACCCTTTTCTTCCTCAGCCCTCAAAATCCCCCTTCACTGTGAGGACAAGCATATTTAAAACAGCAAAGTTGACGATTTTGTTGCCAAGCTCCAAGAAGTGCTTATCCCTCAGTCTCACTGGGTGGCGAGGAGGACAAGCTGTCTCCGCTATCTCCCCAGCACGAAAGAAAGAACGGGAGAGAGAAAGAATGGCAAGAGGGAGGACAGACGGAGATGGCGTTTTTAATGTTTTTTTTTATATATATAATTTCCAATTGGGGAGGGTAACTGGATTGTTTCAGATGAAGAAGGCAGTGGCTGGTGCTTCGGCCCACACTGCCCCTTTCTTCTCTCCCTATAGCTGTCATTCTCACACTCTCTGTCCCAAACCGATAAGATTTAGTGCATGTCCACGAGCCTAATCTTATTTATTCACTAAAGCTTTTTTGGATCCCAACATCAGTAGGGGAATTATAGCGGGAGCTCCCACTGGGAGGTCAGGAGTTTGGTGCTAGAGAAGCATTGTAAGAATGGGAGAATACCAATTCTCCCGAGTCCCGACCACCCCGGCTTAGTTCGGATGTCGCTTTGTTGTCATGGCGGGTTTCAGTAGTATAATGCTGCTTAAAGAATGACATCCAGTATAGGAACATACAATCATCATGCAAATATCACTGCTTTATTCCTGCGTATAGAGTGCATTAGTCCCTGCCCAGTTTTTCAGTGGCGTTGGTTCTGTAGTATTTTTTAACATTTATTTGTTAAGGT
Organism: Chrosomus eos; assembly: GCA_036326025.1. NCBI lineage: Eukaryota > Metazoa > Chordata > Actinopteri > Cypriniformes > Leuciscidae > Chrosomus > Chrosomus eos. The sequence continues at coordinate 17,292,888 of CM070825.1, forward strand.
ATTTAAAAAAAGTCTTCATTAAAGTGTTATAAACCATGAACCAAGTCAACCAGCTGAGGTGAATCACAACATAACTCCTATGCTCTCAAAATGCTTAAATGATATAAAATAAATTATATATATAAAATATATCTACATCTTACAGCGATGTATAGCTTACACCGCGTGAAGCTAAACGGCCATTACCATAACCTTCAGATCAGGAGGCTTCCTCAGTCTACAGCGATTGTACACACTGTAAAGACAGTAACAATGACGTTGATTTTTACCATATCAATCTGAGCGCGAGTCCGATGATGAAACATTGGAAGAACTACTGTAGTTATCCAACTCCATCGCAAGGATGACTTGAGCAGGACGTTTCTCAGTTAAACACTACTCAGTTTGATTAACATTATGAGATTTTTCAACTGTAATTCCTCGCTATCAGCATTAACAAGTGTACGTCCATCAACAAACACAACGATGTGTGTGTATATTTCAAATTGATTGCTGTGCACATGTGGGAACTGTATTAACTGTATAATGGTGCATACGTTAGCGGTTAGCCGAGCACTAACTTGATTGACTGATGTAACATTAAAGTTTGCTAAAATAATCTTGCTCCATCCTTTATCATTACTCAAATTAGTAAGAATGACAGACAATCTGCAAATACAGAGACAGTTAGGTAGTGGGCACGCAGCTAATTTAGAGTTAGCCGGGTAGCCGGAGACCTACACAATATAAAACACCCTGTAATATACATCAATGACTATTAATACTTACTGGTTGTGATTCTGGAAGAGCAAGCTGGTCCAAATAAACTGGGTACTGACCCATCTTTCAAGAGCAAGTGTCTTGTGAATCCCCCATTGAACAGTAAAATGACTTGTTTGTGGGTGGGTCAAGTTGTTCGCGAATGGACAACGTACAACATAGGCGGGCATGTGAATGTATTTTCTAAGGACATAGAACCGTAAAGCAGAAGGATTCGAAACAAAAGATTCGTATTGGCGGTTCAGAGTCAAGTATTTCTTTTGGGAGGCAATAACTTTATTTATCATGCACTTTCGACTTTACAGAACGTTTACATTCACGACCAGCTATATTACACACTGCATGAAAGGGAATATTCGAAAAATCATAATAGGGGCACTTTAAACGTTTAAAGCTGCAGTCCGTAGCATTTTCCCTTTTTGTCGCCATCTCTGTTCGAAATCTGTAACTGCAGTGATTCGCGGAATTATCATCTTTACGTGGGTTGTAAATCGGCATGAAACAGCGCGGATGAACACAGTGTTTTGAGGCGAGTGCTGCTGTCAATCACCGCGCTGTGTGGATACTGTCATTCAGAATTTGACGAATTCAGAACTAATTTGGTGTTAGAGTTGGCCTATGTGCTGAAAAGTTGAATCCAATTAGCATCTTGAATTACTTTTTTAAGCTTTCCTGTGAATATCAGGAGAACTGCGGCCTCCACTTGTAGCATTAGCCAGCAGCTGTGACAAAATACTGAATAAGTTAACTTCTACCAGAAAGAGATAAAATGATAAAATGATGTAGCAAAAGCATATATTTATTAACAGCCCAGCAGGCAAATATTTATAAAGTTCTTTGGCGTAGGCCCCGCTTTGTCGCCATCTCTGTTCGAAATCTGCAATTGCAGTTATTCAATTTAACAATCGCACAATCACACTCGGGCTCGGACCACAGCAAACAAGCCCAGTGTGAAAGCACCCTTATTCTGACCAAGAACCACCTATTTGGACAGGAAGTGGTTGTGAAGAGAGTGATTAACCTATACTGCTGGATATCTACTTAATTTGCTTATTAGTGCTTAAAGGGGGGGTGAAACACTCAGTTTCACTCAATCTCATGTTAATCTTGAGTACCTATAGAGTAGAATTGCATCCTACATATCTCCAAAAAGTCTTTAGCTTTATTATATTTATAAAAGAAAAATAGGCTGTACCGAGTCTTTCCGGAAAAACCCGAGCGGGTGGAGGCGTGCCGTGTGGGCGGGAGCGCACAAAGCTTTTGCGTGTGTTGTAAACAGACAGACTCGTGGTTTATGAGGACATGATTTAGTTTTACAATAAACAAACTGACACCTACAGTGGCCAGCTAAACAAATGTATTTAAACACACAAACACACACATACACACACCATACATCGCATGCTCCATCCTTACGTGATCATGTTGTTTACTTGCTGTGCTTACACGCCGATAGTTAACAACACACAGACATTTGAAGCAGTTTTACTCACCGCATGCCGTTCCAACGCACGACCGTGAACCTTTATCATTGGGACTGCTCCATCTTTAAGTATTAGGCGATCTGCAAATCCGGCGTCGAACAGGGCCTATAACTATAACCGTCGAAATGAAGGGAACAAACAAGCACACTTGCACAACTCCGTTGCTGCTCTGGAAAAACAAATCCATCCACAGGTCCCTTAACGCTGGGTTCTTTGGAAATTTGTGCAGTGTTGTCTTGCCCTGGCAACCAAAAACACACTTTTTTGGTGCCATTTTTTTGATTGCAGCGCAGCCGAGCCCAGCCGCGCTCTGACGGGCATAGGCGAGGTGTACTCTCGCACGCACTAGGCTACAGCTGCGCGCGCCCTTCCGGGAGAAGTGCCCATAAGACCCGTATAAGGAAATTCCGCCTACTCTGACGACACAATGGGCCGTATTCGAAAAAAAAACTTTCCGAAACTTGTGACAAACCGGAAGGAGAATTTTTGGAAAAGAAATACTCCATCAAACTTACAACTTCATTTTTTAAACTTTGTCCATGTTTAGCATGGGAATCCAACTCTTTAACAGTGTAAAAAACTCACTATGCATGAAACAGCATTTCACCCCCCCCTTTAAAATAAAGCTGAATAGCTTTCAAGGATTTGATGCCAGTAGCATACTTTGTTCAGTGATTTATTTTATTATTTTTATTTATTCAATGTATAATTTAATAGAATATTACAATTTCATTAAATTAGTCCAAATTACAATTGATGCATGTGTGTTTGGATTAGAGTTGTATGAAATTACATTTATATTTGCACCGGTAAAACGTTTTTGAAAGAATACTCACCAAGGCTGCATTTATTTGATCAAAATATAGATTAAAACAGTAATACTCTGAAATAGTATTACCATTTAAAATAAGTTTAATTGATAATATATAATATATATATATATATATATATATATATATATATATATATATATATATATATATATATATATATTATATATATATATATATATACATACATACAGCATCATTACTCTAGTCTTCAGAGTCACATTATCCTCCAGAAATCATTCTAATATGCTGATTTATACTGAAAATGTATGCTGCTGAAAGAGATTTATAGATTTATATATGAAGAGTTCAGATGCAAAAGCCTCTAAAAGCCATCTGAAATTTTCTTCTAAAATGATCATTTTTATCAAGCTCGTATATTTAAATTCAGTAATTTCACTTAGATGACAATTAATGGGTAATTTTTCTTGCCATTAAAGTGAAATTATAGAACTTAAATATACGAGCTTGATAAAAATGATCATTTTAGAAGAAAATTTCAGATGGCTTTTAGAGGCTTTTGCATCTGAACTCTTCCATACCATTCAACATTAAATTTCGATTAAATGAGGAAGGCCTTCCTCAGCTCAGTCCTGCTTGCTTCTAAGATTTCTTTAACAGCTTAGAGAGTTATCAGTAGATATTGCCAATATCACCGTTGGCTTGCTCCCTGAGGGTTTTGTATGGCGCTGTTCTTTGTGAAGCTGCTTTGGAACAATATGTATTGTAAAAAGTGCTATACAATTAAACTGAACTGGATTTTTAACATGACAGGCTGAATAGGAAAACTGGCAACTTGTGTTTCTAAATGTCTCTTGATTGATATTTTCATGCTCTTAGCAGCCAATACTTACAAAACACATTTAGTTGACATACTGATGAGCCAAAACATTATAACCAGTCACAGGTGAAGCGAATATCATTGATCATCTCCTAACAAGGCCACATATTAAAGTCTAGGTGGATTAGATGTAAGAAAACAATCAGTTATTTTAACCAACCTGTTGGATGCAGGAGAAATGGGCAGGAATAAAGATATCAGCGACTTTGACAAGGGCCAAATTCTGGTCTGAGCCAACAGAAAGTATACTATGGCACAAGTCACACAAAATTTTAATGATGTTTATGAGAGGCAGTGGTGTAGTCTACGTGATACGCAGGTATACGCCGTATACCCACTAGAAAATGTCAAGGATTTCCGTATACCCACTAGGAAATGTCAAAGATCTCCGTATACCCACTTTAAAACGCGTGAGGATTCGTAACAACATCGTTTTGTGAAAGAATTTTCATTCATAAATTCACCCCGCCGTGACGTCTGTGTTTGCGCAGCGACACGGATCGAATCGCGGAAGCCAGCAACAAATGTAACAAATAACCTAGGCTACTGTAAAGCGGAACGTCACGCAATTTAGCCATTTTTGAATGAATAAATCAAAAGTAGGCTAATGATAGAATCAAATCTCGATATTTACTAAGTGTCTATGAATATTAAAGCTCAAAAAGACTGCTATTGAAATAAACTCTGAATGTTCTGCGTGTTTCTGTGAATGAGCGCTAAATGTGTGCTCTAGCCTACTACACACTGAACACTACACACTGAACACTACACACTGAACACTACACACTGACGCGCGCGTGACACTCGTGGTGTTTTCAGCGTCTATGAGGAGAACATGCACACATTTGAACTTCATTGCATAGCTTTTATGAGAGTCACTTCACAAGAATTTTACCATTTCATTTGATAAAACTACCGTCGTTCATTCGTATCATATACACACTCACAAACTTTAAAGTCTTCATGACAACCTTTCAAAATCAAAGTTTTGTATAACTTAAAATATAAAATATAACAGAAATATTTTACTATTGCACAGTAGAGTATACTTCAAGTAGGCCTAATAATAATAATAATAATAGTTTATTAAAACACAGAAGCTCAAATGTCTTTAATTTACAACCCACCAAAATAAAAGTTTGTAGATAAATTAAGTAACTAGAGGGAATTATGAAAGAAATTGCATAGTAAGATGTACTTTTTAAAATAATAATAATCAAATCTATTAAAACACAATTTTAAAGGAATATCACACAAGTTTTTAAAAAGTACATTTTTATTTGTGCTTACAATGTTTAAGTATTGTAATTGTCAGCTGATAAAACCTGTGCTTCAGGGACCATATTCATATAACATCTAAGGCTAAATGTGCCCCAAAAAATTTCTTCTCTTGTGGTATGGGGGGGGGGGGGGGGGGGGGGGGGGGGGGGGGGGGCTGGTATATCACAGTATACTCACTACAAAAAACTAGACTACACCACTGATGAGAGGAATGTATCACAATACACAGTGAATCACACTCTGCTGTGTATGCGGCTGAGGAGTGCAGACCAGTCAGAGTGCATATATGATGACCCCTATCCACCATCGAAAGCACCTACAGAGGGAACTGGACCTTTGAGCAGTGAAAGAAGGTTGCCTGGACCGATGAGTCCTGTTTTCTTTTACGTCACACAGATGGCTGTGTGAGTGTGTGCTGTTTACCTGGGAAAGTGATGTACCAGGATGCACTTTGGGATGACGGCAAGCCAGTGCAGGGAGTGTAACGCTCTGGGCAATGTTCTGCTGGGAAACCCCATGTCTGGCCATTCATGTGGACATAAATCTGACACGTGCCACCTACCTAAACATTGTTGCAGACAAGGTACATCCCTTCATGACAATAGTGTTCGCTGGTGGAAGTGGCTCTTTCAGCAGCATAATGCACACTGCACACATTGTTCAGGAATGGTTTGTGAGTGTTGCCCTGGCCTCCAAATTCCCCAGATCTCAAACCAAATGAGCATCTGTAATGTGCTAGACCAACAAGTTCAATCCACAGCGGCTCCACCTCACAACCTACAGGACTTGAAGAATCTGCCGCTAATGTATTTGTGCCAAATACCACAGGACACATTCAGGGGTCTTGTAGAGTCCATAGGCCGGCGCTGTTTTGGCAGCACTTTGCAGACCAAAGCATAATATGCAAGTGGTCATAATGTTTCGTCTCATCGGTGTTAACCATATTTATCACTGTTGAAAAGGAACCCATTTTTAATGGAGACTGGGTTGTATTTTTTTTATATTCAGTGGTATTGTGTTGTTGATTTTTTGGAGAAAAAAAAAAAATATATATATATATATATATATTTGACATCCTCGTCAACATAAAGATATTGGAAGTGTTTCTCTTTTAAAATATTGATAAGCAAGGTTGTTTGATAGTCTAACTATGTAAAGCTATGTGGTTAGATGGATATTATTTAATCATATTTTGGTCCATAACCCTTAAATTTCAACATATGAACTCAGTCTCTAGATCTAAATTAGTTTCAATCAGTCTTTTGAAGTAGGCCAATAGTGGGTTGAGTTGCATCATCACAATGATATCAGAGGAAACTGTCCTCGGTGGTCCGTCAGCTGGACGTAAAGCTGTCCTGAAAGAATTCTGTTTCGGCGATATGAGATCAGCGACTTCATAAGTGACAAAGAGCTAGTTGATTTGATCATGCACACATGACTAGCTTCGCAGTTGTAGTGTTCTGTAATTTGCTCTCTCTCTCTGTCTCTCTCTCTGTCTCTCTCTCTCTCTCTCTCTCTCTCTCTCTCTCTCTCTCTCTCTCTCTCTCTCTCTCTCTCTCTCTCTCTCTCTCTCTCTCTCTCTCTCTCTCTCTCTCTCTCTCTCTCTCTCTCTCTCTCTCTCTCTCTCTCTCTCTCTCTCTCTCTCTCTCTCTCTCTCTCTCTCTCTCCCTCATGCTCTCTCCCCAGTATCATTTATTTATCTGGACACATGATAATAATGACTGTGTGTGAGGACGTGTTTGCTTTCATTATCTTCCTTCCTGTACAATTACGTGAAAACCTGACTGCTGAAAAGATGAAGAGGTGGTAATAAAAGGCATGGAGGGATTGGTTCACTGTGTATACTCTAAAGGCGTAAGGTGTCAGTATGCCTTCACAAGTTTTTACTATAATTAATAGTACAGCTCGCTGTCATAACCATGCGTGAGAGTTTTCCGTAATCGTTTGGCAAATTCTCTACAAATCCCAGCAGCCTAAATCCGCCTAAATCTCCCTCCACATTTTCCTCTTCTCCTTTCTTTCCCCTTTTCATTTTTCTTATTTAATTTCCTTCTGTTCTCTCCGACCATAGTCTTTGTTTGCCTTTGACGGCCGTTTGTCTTTGCGCTGAGTACTCTTCCAATTCAACCGTTTGCTCAATCAATCTGTTTTCTATCCTCCTAGTCCACTTTTCTTTTCTCTCCATCCTCATCCCCCTCGTCTTCACTCCATTCATCTATCCGGCTGTCTGTGTGTCCGTCCGTGACTCTCGCCCCCCTCCTCCTTCTTCTCTTGCTTCTGGTGAACGTCTCTGGGCTCCAGGCTGTCAAAGCCGTTAAGAGCAGCAGCAGTCTCCTCCGATTACACCGTGTTTGGGATTACTGCGTACGTGCTCCAGCCCGTTCCATCTGCTCCCAGGCTGATTTTCCGCGCCGTCTCTTGTAAAAGTCGCTGCAGTCGCAGCCAAGCCTCAAACCAGCAGCGCCTCGTGTGTGCTGGAACTTGCATGTTCTTGTCTTCTGGCCACATGTGCTCAGCATGGGTTAAGGTCAGAGATCCGCCAGGCTGTGTACGTTTGGCTAAACCAGGTAATGTGTTCAGTTGGTCAACCACAGATACACATGTGTATGTTTCACCGTGTCTACACCGGACCTGACCGTTGACGCATCGCATCACGCCGCAACAGCTAGAAGCTGTCTACACTGGATGCGACAAAGAGACCATTGCAGATCCATTTTTCCTTATGCGAAGTATCAAGAGTGCTTGGAGTACGTCATAAATAGAATGAGGCATCAGTTTACTGTCGGGGATTTGTCGTGTCGTGTTGTGTCTTGTCACGTCGCATGCAGTGTAGACAGCATCACTGATTATAATGGGTTATATTGTCTTTTATCGTCTGGTGTAGACACGGTGTTACAGATGTCACAGAAAAGGAAATTTTCATCCTGGTTAATAAATCGAAAACACGACCGGATTGTGTGTGGGGTGGGCATTGCATTTAATTTGTGGGCATTAGGGAGCCGCTATCAATATGCGCAGTATTTAAATCGAATATTTTTTTTTTTAGAGAGAAGTCTCTTATGCTCACCAAGGCTGAATTTATTTCATCATAAATACACTATATTTTAAAATATAGTTTATTCCTGATTTCAGCAGCCATTATTTCAGTCTTCGGTGTCACATGATCCTTCAGAAATAATTTCTAATATGCTGATTTAGTGCTCAGTTATTAATCATGGTTCTTTTTATCAATGCTTTTCTGCTTCATATTTTTCTAGAAACTGTGATGACTTTTTTCAGGTTTCTTTTTTTGAATAGAAAGTTAAAAAGAACAGCATTTATTTGAAATTGAAATCTTTTGTTACATTATAAAAGACTTTACTGTCAGTTTAATTAAGTTAATGCGTACTTGTCAAATTAAAGTATTAAAGATCTTATACTTCCCCAGACATTTAAATCGTGCGTATAGTGTAAGGTTTCCACAACAAGATTTGGCGGCACAACTGTTTTCAACATTGATAATAATAATAATCATATATGTTCTCTAGCAGTAAATCAGCAAATGTGAAATATTTCTGAAGGATCATGTGACACTGAAAACTGGAGTAATTATACTGAAAATTCAGCTTTGATATCACAGGAATTAACTACATTTTAAAACATATTCAAATAGAAAAACTTTATTTTAAATTGTAATAATATTTCACAATATTACCATTTAATGTATTTTTCATAAAATGAATGCAGCATTGTTGAAAAACAAAAACAAACAAAAAACATAGTTATTCAAGACTTTTGACAGCCAGTATAATGACTAGCAAATTCAAAAGAAGCACAATTTATTTCTTAGTGTAAAATCGCAGTGTATTTTTTTAACACAGAAAATCTCTAGTTCAGTCCAGAGGGATTTTCTGAAAAGCTTGTCAGCTCTAGCAACAGTAGCCAAGGTCAACTGAGGGTTAATTACACTGTATACTGGACACCGGTGTAAAGCATGACCTCACACGGAGTTAGATTGAGATTTCCTTTGCCACTGGTCCATACCTGCCAAACACATTAAAAGTTCAGCACTTCTTTGGCCAAGTTTATCATTTCATCTAGATCAATGGTGTTAAATAACACATACCTTAAATCTGGTTAAGCTTTACTGCATGTTACCAGATTAATACCCAGCCACAGGAGTCCAACTAAAGAAAGAAATTACATACAGGATTTATTCTGTCATTCTTTTAACAGGAAAGACAAATGTGAGCCCATTCTAATTTGATGGTCATTGTGGGGGGTAGTAAGAATGAAGAGTCTTCTAAAAACGAATATCTCATCTTGACACCACAGTTATTTAAATTGAAACAGAGAAAGTATGAGGGAATTTATGCACTCTGATTTCTCCTCTCCTGTAATTTAGTGAAATTTCAACATGAGAATTCCATCATATTTTGTTCCCTTTTTTCTTTTCCTTTCTTCCATACATTTTCATTTGCATTCATTCGTACATCAAGGTCACATTAACATAACTGGCAAAATATTAAAAGATTTTACATTTCTTACTCTCTTTATGACTTTCACTCTGAACCCCTTATCTACAATGGCCGCACTTTGCTTGCTTCAGAAAAGGGGGGATAGAGTTATCAAAAAAAGAAATGGAAAGAAAAAAGAAGCCCCTTTTGCATAAAATGGCAAGTTAAAAAAATCTAAAACAGTTGCTGAGGAACTCTAAATAATCATTATGCTTTTGGAGATGAATACATTAACATAATTTAGAGCTCTGGAAGTAATCACCAGTCTAAGATTGCGAGGTCTCCCCAAGGGCTTGTTTCTTTCTGGCCTGTCACTCAGTTTAAACCCTGACCCTCCTAGGAAAAGATGGATTGCAGAACCCAAGCCCTGTGGTTCCCTCTAAGACTCTTAGTTCATTGCTTTGTCAACTGTATAGAAGCAGCAAGAAAAAGTTAGTGGCGGAATATATTTCACTAACTACCATTCAGACATGCTGTCATTGAGTTTGCAAATGTGGCATAGTAGCTGTTCCTTTGGTGGCCCTCAGGGGCATGACGTATCGCTGTTAAAGAAGCAAATAAAACTTGACAGGGCGACAACATTAAGCTGCAAAAACATTTTCTAAAATGCTTGATTTTTCATTATTTTCCATCTAGCCAGTAATCTTATCCTGCTGAAAAAACAGCCTGAACCAGCCTAAACTGGTTTGTAAACTGGTCTAGTCTCATAGTGTGGTATAGTTTGCTGGTTTTAGAGGAGTTTTAAGATACTTATTGGTTGGGGAGGTTAGCTGGTTGACCATCTAAAGCACAGCTGAAGACCCCACCATCTAGACCAGTTTAAAACACCAGCAAAAACCAGCAAATCAGAATAGCATATGGATGTTACTGCTTTTTAACAGCATGAAGGAATTGTTTTACTGAAGAAAAAAGCCATCTTAAAGGGTTTGTCCACCCTCATGTCACTCTAAACCTCTATGACTTTGTTCTGTGGAACATGAAAGAAGATATGTTGGCAACCAAACAGTTTTAGTTCCCATTGACTTCCTTTGTTTGCCCATACAATGGAAGTCAATGGGAACCAAAACTGTTTAGCCAACATTTTTCTAAATATCATTATGCTCTACAGAAGAAGGAAATGCATGCTTACAGGTTTAGAACAACATGAGAGAGAATAAATGATGACTGAAATTTCATTTTTGAATGAACTATCCCTTTAAGCTGGTTTGCTGGTCTTAGTTGGCCTCCTGGTTAGTCTGGTCTTTTGGCTGGTTTAAGTGGGTTTTTGGTACTTTCACCCTACAGTCCAGCTTAACCTGGCTGGGAGACCACCTCAAACAAGATCTACAAACCAGCTCAGGCTAGTTTTAAGCCATTTTTGTTTTCAGCATGGAGCTTTTACAGGAATACGGATGCAGATAGTTGAATTTCGTAGAATGGCTGAAATAGAGGGATGCTGTCACAGAGAGCATTTGCATTCCTTTAAACGTCCTCATCTTCATTCCGCTCCCTTGGTAATCACAGACTGCTAACAGAGATCGGAGCTCCGTTGATGGTTTGTGGCGAGAGGGAGAAAAAAAACACAAGGCTCATTTGCAAATGCTGGTGAAGTTGTGTACTTAAAACTCTCCCTTCATCCTCTCTTTTAATCACTCTCTCAGTCACTTTCTCTCTCACACGCTCCTCATAAAATCCCCATATTAGCATATTCTTCGTCTCAAGTTCATAAAGAAGCATGGACTTGGCGTGCGAAATGCTGTCCATTTAATGAGCGGAACTCTCTATCTCTGATATCAGCCCAAAAGTATGTGCGTGTGACACTCTGTATTGTATGGTCTCCAGACATCACATCCTCAAAGCACACACAAAGCAGTTTATTATTTGAGAAGATGAATGAAAGGAAGAATAAAGATGTTTTTAGTGCTACTGAATCGATTGTGCAGAATGGACTGTGCGGCAACATTGCAACACATTATGTAGCTTTTCTTCCTCTACGGTTTGCATTGGCTGATATGAAGGCCTGAGAGATGTGTCTGGCTCTTTTTAACTGCGAACACAGATTCCATTTGAATACAGTGTGATAGCGCCGCTGTGTTGCGTTGTGACTTCCATTGGCTTTCCTCGTCACAGGCCTCTTTTTTTATGCCAGTTTTGTGATGCGAGTGGCGAGATGCTGCTTAGGGGGAGGCTTGTGTTGCCTCTTTCTGTCTCAGCACTTGCAAAAATGGGAAAAAGAGAAACACTCCCTAGACTAATGCATTTCTATGTCGTATGTGTTTCTTTTTCAGCGTGTAGCATTGCAGGTCTCATAGTCAAATGTTCCAAATTGTGCTGATAATATAATGAATGATTATTTAATGGAACTTGATATCACCAATTGCAGCCCATAATGGGAAATAAAAGTATATTTTTCTGTATTTCAAAAGCATTTCCATGTCTGTCGAGCACATCTGACATGGATGGTTCACAAGTGTGATTGCTATTCATCATGTCCTGCAGGGTTGCCATAGACGTTTTAGTGTTTTATACATGGCAATCTGAATCTTTCATGGAAGATTAAAATCAGATTTACCATTTTTTTCTGTAAAGAACATGCAGATTACCAGATTATATTTCATCCCCCTTCATTGTGAAAACAATTGCATCATTATCATTACTGTAATGCAAAAAACAAAAACAAAAAAATATTAGTTAAAAAAAATGATTGTATGTGGGTTATAAGTTCAAAGATTTGGTGTTGGTTTTTCCTTCATAACTCATTCCTTATCGAAGTTGAAATTAGTTGTGCTACTTACAATGCTATTTTAGTACAGTATTATAGTTTGTATTCATATTTTGAATATGAATATATACATGCATATATATATATATATACCGCAGCACTTATAATAACACATTTTAATGATCATGTAAAGATGAAGAGGGCATGTTACTTCTGTACAAACTGCGTGTTTCATTTTTTTATGGTCCTAAAAATATAGGCTTTCTTTTTTTTTAATGCAGGTGAAATGTGTTTTCACAAGATTCACTGCTAGTTTAACTGTGATAGCGTCTCTGTAGAAACGGGGGTAAAAAGAGAAAAAATAAATACTTTTTTTTCTCACTACCAGCATGAGAGAGATAAACGCAGACGGTTATTCTCAATCAGGAAATGATCTCCCTTACCGAGTGCCTTTAGATTACAAACACACTTGTAGAAGAAGTGTATAAAAACAGTGCTATTCATCTAGCCCAAGCGTCTTTATATAGAATTGTCTGAATGACGGCCAGTGAGCTGTTGACACTGCGTTGAATCTGCTCCCCGGGGTTTAGATAATGTGAAGATCTACTGATGGTTGTGAGACTGACAGAACGTGAAGGGGGCCTGAAAGAGAGCGAAGATGAGAAACCGTGAAAGAGAGCTAAAGCGAGAACAATGCTGTGTTTTGACTTGGCTGGCTTTCTGCTAACCGACAGAATGAGTGAATGAAAGCTCTTCGCCGACAAACCGAGGACAGGGGATAGGATCGCGCAGACGTCGGGAAAGAGCCAGATGAAGGGAAAGCTCACAGCTGTCTCCCAACAGAAGGAAGCTGCGCTCTCCTGATGTTACAGGTGCAGACCCACTCCTTTTCTTCTCGCTCTCTTTTTCTCTCCCACTGAAGGTTGTCTGGCGTGAACGCCCTCAGTAAATGTCAGAACAAGCTGCTGCTCTTCCCAGACCACGCAGTGGGAGAACCACCAACCTCATCGCCTTGGCAACCCCTTGTCTCTCATCCGAAAGAAAAAGGCGAGGAGGAGGAGAAGAAAAGGGCTTTTATGCTGCTGACCCCCCTCCTTTTCCCTGCGCACACACTCAGACATGCCCATCAACACTCCCGAGAGACCCTTCTGAGACCTGAAACATGTGGGTGAGCTCCCAGGCTTTCTGAAAAGGCTGGAGAGAAAAGAGAGCACTGAGGAAAAAAAAAAAAAAAAAAACTTCGCCAGGGAAAATGTTGTAGGACTTTGCTAGACCAGCTAGACTGCTGCTATTTTGACAGATAGGCAAATTGGTAACCCTTAACAATAATGTTCAACTAGTTAACAAACTATAAAGATGAAAAATTTTGTAAAGCATTTTTATGTGCCAAAAAAATGATCTCCGTTCATACGGATCCGTGGAAATAACTAAAAAAGCTGTATTATTCATGCCAGACCAGTAGTTGGCGATGCCACTCTGTAAAGAAACACTACACGCCAATATACTATAGACGAAATTATTGCTTTCAAAAACTTGAATGTGAAACTTGTTTTCAAAAGTTTACGTTTTCAGGCTCCCGAAATGCCGCTGTCTTGTAAATGAAAGACCAAAACTAAAAAGTTTTGAATTTTTTGTTGAAAACGGTATAGGCCCTTTATTTAATGTTAATTTCAACATTTACTAGGCCTAATAATTAAATTCAAAAGTTGTATCTGTTAGTATTATTTAATTTGCCTGAGCTAACATGAACTAACAATTATGTTTTTATTAACAAACTTTAACAAAGATTAATAAATACTGTTGCAAACTTATTGCAAATTGTTAGTTATTGCATTAACTAACATTAACTAATGGGACATTATTGACATTATAAGTGCAGTAGTGATTAAATAGCCAACTTTTATCTTCTGTCCATCTGTGACTTAGTTTGTTAAAACAACTTGCTTGTGTAAAAGACTTTGGACTAAGGACACCATTATTTTAAGCAGAATTCTCAGAATAATTGCTAAAATGTGAAAGAAACGTAAAAAAAGTTTACTTTTGGAAAAACTTAAGAATTGGTAGATTTGTAGTATTATAGATGTGTAACTACAAATTATGTCATGAAACTGTGTATGGTGCATGCTGATAGGTCCTTAACTCAATCTGGTTGCAATCACATCCTTCTCTATAGGGCACAGCTGATTGGTTCCTGCTGTATCAGTGGCCAATGAACTCGCTGCTCAACCTTCAAATACTTGGTCAGCATTTGTTGTAGCAGTTGCACTGCGCTTTCAGAAACCCTCCTCCTTCCTCAGCTCCACCTGTATAGATCTGCTACAGGTAATTCATGTACGCTATATTGTGCACCAACAATATGTTTTTAATTGCTCACAGCAACGTGTCGTGTATGTATTAGCAGTAGTAAGTCCCGAACTTGCTCTGCAGCAGCAAAGCAGATCTATTCTGCCAAGACCAAACATATCAACATCATCCCAAACACTCTGAGAGTTGTCATAACAGAAATAGATTTAAAAAACACAATTCAGTATGCAAATGCACAATGACATCTCACTTTCATCTAGACTTTGTACGCTTTGTATCTGTAGATTTTTACTTGAGTATACGATTTTTGAGTATATCTCATTTCTGAGTCTCTAGTGGAATTGCAAAAAGAATTATAATTAGAAAATTGTACCTAAACTCTTTACTAATCTGTCATTGGATGGCTAAACAGATAGTCCCGCCCCAAGCTCATGCCATCACTGCTCCTGTGCCAGGTCACACCCATTAACAAACCATGCTTACTTTTTCCAAGTGGAAAGTAAAACGTATTTTAATATCCAAATGTACTTCAATGCTGAATGTCTCAAAGTATAAAGTGCATATAGGACAATTATAGGGGTCATTGGATGCCCATTTTACACAAGTTGTTTGATTCTTTAGGGTTTTTGTGTAAAGTTTGTAACATACTTTGGTTAAAATTCCTCAATGGTTGTGTAAAACAACACCCATTTTACCTCCTCAAAAACAGCTCTGTTCACAGCGACCCGTTTCGGTGCATGTCTCTTTAAATGATAATGAGCAACTCTCTTCCGTGGGGCATGTTGACACAATACACATAAAGTTCTGCCTTGGTGGACAGTATACAAACGGTTGAGGGCTGAAATATGGGGAAATATGCTGATACGGGACGTCAGTGGTCGTGGGCGGAGCATGAGCAGTATGACATCATATTGCTCAGAAAATCCAAACGGTTTGATTATTGAGAGTGTTTAGGCTTTTTGAGGATACAAAAAGGAGTGAATTGATTTTTTTTTCAATGTATGGTGGTTGTGTCCAAACACTACAAAGACACATTTAAATGCAAACACCATATAAAAGTGAAGTTTACATCCAATGACCTCTTTAAGGCCAAATTATCTATAAAAGCAAAACTTTGAATGCAGTCTGTCTCTTAAATTCAGCTCATATGATTCACTATGGACATGAAAGATGTCTTATATATTAGTTTTTTCCCCTCCCTACTGTGTGAGCTCCATATTCTCTGTGCAGAGCAAGCCTTATGTGTCATCAGACCACATGGGGCCATTTTGTTGGATGGTACTTTGAGACTGCAGGTGCTCTCTCTATAATGGCTGCTGGGACTGCATTTCTTTCTCCAAAGTGCCCTGTCTTTCTCTTTCTCGCAGTCTTTCTCTCCCTATGTGCCACCTCTTACTGCGTCCCTGCAGCTGAGCTCCTACCTCTTGAAAACTGTTGTTTGTGTGTTATTTTTCATGAGAGAGTGAGAGTTTGAGAAGAGGGTGGGTGTGTAGTCTGGCTTTATGGCGATGTTTCATCAGGTCGCTGTGGCGACAGCATTTAGCAGAGCTCCTCAGGGACAGAGGAAACGACTGTAAGAGGAAGCAAGAAAGAGCGAGAAAAGTAGAAAAGAGTGAGTGAATTAATATATATTAATATATTATCATTTTATATTATTATTTAATGTATATTGTTTTTCAAATCTACAAACGCAGATTTGAATGGTAAACAAGGTTTAATCCAACAGCAGGTGAACAGAATGTAAGAGCGTGTTAGCATTCACACGAACAGCTGACAAGACTTAACTGATTGGAAACCATAGAGACTAACGAGAACAGGTGCAGACAAGATATAACATAATTGTGAGATTACGCCCCCCTCGGAAAGGCGCGTCCTTGCTTCGTGATGACAACAACAAAAAAAAAAGAAAAAAGGGCGGAGGCTCGGGTATGGCGTGGGGATGAACTGGACCTGGGGACGTTGGCTACGGACACCATAGTGGTGCAGAAGAAGGGAGGAGCCAGGGTGGAGTCTGAGCTGACGGGCAGGACGACACCCTGGAGCCGATCAACGCTGGCGGAACCGTGGGTGGCTGAGGACCATGTCGACACTGTAGACCTGGAAGACGGGAGCTGAGCCGCTGATTTGCGGGTCTGAGGTAGTGATGTGGGGATGGATGACCGGGGTGCCGATGGGTGAGGAGCCGACGGGGAAGTCAGAGGAAGGGAGGAGTCCAGGAATGCCGAAGGGGTGCAGGGTGAGGGTGCAGCCAAAATCCCGTAAGTCTGTGGCTGCTGCTGGGCGTCGACCGCTGAAGGCCGACCTGAAGTGTCGAGCGGAGCTTCCAGGCAGACGGACTGCGGAGGCGATGAAGGAGTGGTGGGTTGAGGCGAGGGCAACGGGCTGACAGGACGAGGTGGTGGCGTGGGCCTGTAGGCCTGGGGTGCAGCCGGGGACTCGGCTTCTAGATGAGCTGGTGGCAGGAGAGCCCGATGCGCAGATGATGAGTCGCACGTAGTGAGTGGCGGTGGCAGAGCCGAGGAGCTACACCACACCAGTGGTGCCGACAGATCCAAGGGGCTTGTCGTGACCAGCGATGGAGACGGGATAAAGATGATGATGTGAGGGTGGGGAATTGGGTTGGAATGGGATCCGCGGACCACAGGTCTATCAGGTTGTAGTCCGCTCCTGGCTCTGCGTTGGACTGACCCGCCGGCGTCGACTCTGGGGCTAGTTCCGGAACGACCTCGGTGGGCGCCTCGGGCTCGCTGGTTGTGAGGGAGAGGTCGCCATTCCGGATCATCCAGCCCAAGTATCCCAGATATTTCTTCGTTTATTTTTATGTTGCATGCAAGAAAAATGTTTTGACAGAAGACACTTTTCGAAATCTACTATAGCTACTTATGAATTAATATCAAAGAACAAAGATTTGTGTTGCCCATACTGTATACTGTAGTTTCCACATCTATCATCAAGGGCTAATTTCTAATGCTAATTAACCAAATCTTGAACCCTGATGGTAACAAAGTCACAATGTCTATCTTACAAATGCATGTGTCATTAAACTAGATATGTTGTTATCCAAGTAGCTAACCATATGAATGCACAGTTTAACTCTTGTTGCTTTGCATTGACAATAGTTTACCTGAAGACCACAAAATACAGTTTGAGCTAATGTCCACTATTGTAGCAACGCTTTGCACATTTGCTACAAAACTGAGGTTAGTGTTTGCATGTTTATTTTTACATATTTTAAAGATCCAAAATTCATACAACTTGTATTTTGTGACAAGTGCTTTAATTGTTTTCAATCTTAAAACCAAGAAAAGTATCTTGTAAGCTAGCAACCAGTTACCGTGTTAGCATCTGTCGTTCATGTTTATTTTTAACCAGCAACCTAGACCTAAAATAGATATCCAATGTCCCAAAAATCACTTTTATGCCTAAAAAACGGTTTCTTTTTGTGTGAAAGATTTCTCTCAAAGTGAAATGTTTACACTTTTTTTCTCAGGCAGAGAGATAACTCTACTGATCATGTGCTGACTGAGTATCATCACACTGATTTGAAGAAAATGTGTGATTGAAGAAATTTAGTGTGCCCTGGTCTCCAGTGTGTATGTCAGACCTAAGAGTGACAGAAAGATGTGAGGCGCTTTTCTCAGTACGACAGTGGATCGGGTCTTGAAGAACCATGTGGTTGTATGAGAAAGACTATAGTTAATGCTGTCAAAAGGTCTGCACTCTCCTTACCTCATTGTCTTTATTCTTTTCACACAACTGGTGTAATTTTCCTTCAAACACATATTCTAGTCGCTTTCTTTTTCGTGGTGCATTCCCTCTTCTTGTACATGTATTTAATGTTTCCTCTGACAGCTCAACAGTATATCTTATTTCACTCTCCTTATCTGTGTCATTCATTCCAGCTGCCTCTGCTCTTTATTTCTCAATTTCAACTTCTCTCTCTCACTCTCTCAGTCCTCAACATAGTAATTTCCTTTAAGTCACTCTTAACAATAGTTCCACTCTCTCTCCCTTTCAGTATGATATACAGCCTACCCGCCACATGTCTTTTTCACTCTATATATTAAAACCTTTCTCTGTATTAACTGCTGTGATGTTGTACAGTGTTTTACAGGCATGTTGCACAGGATATGAGAGGTTATTTTTTTTCCTTCTGTCTTTGTGAGCTTGTATGATTTTTATTTGGTGTCTCAATGACACAACCCAGAGGTCACAAAAACAATATCTTTCATATCCTGAGGATTTCTGAGCTGTCCATTCTGTACGTGTTTGGCCACCCTTGAATCCACTAAGACTTCAATTTCAGCTAATTTGTGCGTGTGTGTGTGTGTGTGTGTGTGTGTGTGTGTGTGTGTGTGTGTGTGTGTGTGTGTGTGTGTGTGTGTGTGTGTGTGTGTGTGTGTGTGTGTTGTGTGTGTTTTTGTGATATAGACACATGTGTATAATGACATGGTATTACACTGTATTCAACTTACACGGAAATATGAGACATTGATGTCCAATTCAACAGCTAAAACTAAAACATGTTTTTTAAGTAAATCAGATGTCTCTGTAAGGGGTAGGTTTAGGGACAGGCACTGAGGGGTAGAATTAAGTTTGTCAGTATAAAACATTACGCTATGAATGCCTATAATCACAAAATAACGTGGTGGTGTGTGTGTGTGTGTGGTGTGTGTGGTGGTGTGTACGTGTGTGTGTGTGGTTGTAAGGAATATGTAATTGGAATAGGGTAACAACAGGGGATAAAAATTATTACTGTAAGTATTAGAAAATGGTATTATGATAGAACAATCTTACATTTGGGAGCAATTTTGCAAGAACATACACTGCGTACCTTTTTGTAATAATGGTTTACCAATACTGTATAGGCTTTTTAAAAATTGCAGAGTACATATCTTTGCATTTATACAGTTTTTTTTTTTTAATAGCAAAATTGCAGATGTTTTAAGTTTGGGCTCATGTTTCAAGGCAAGTAAAGCTAAAACATTGCAATTTTTTTTTAAATACAGGGAAGTTCCATGTAGTTACAGGGTAAGTGTGACATTGCTTCCCGTAAATTAAAGTGGTGCTTGTTACCCTCTTGTAAGTTTTCTTACAAACACCTATCGTTTCACTTCAGAAGATATTGATCCATCCACTGGTCGTATGGTATTACTACAGTTATTGCAGTATGTGGTGTTTACAGTATGCTCCAACTTTTAGGAACACATGAGCTTGCATTATATGTATTCCCAGATATGTATTTTTTATATTTCTCAAAACCTTCAAGAAGGAAAGTTGTATACATCTTGGATGGCTTGAGGGTAAAGAATATGTAAATGGTGAGGACATTTTTCTGGGTGTACTGCATTTTCTTTTAATATATAATACAGAATAGCAAGAGACATGATTTCTTCAGATTCATCAGTGAAATGTGAAAAAGAAGAGGAACAAAAGGAAGAAGCCAGGCAAGATAAAAAGGGGGACAAACATACTACTTTCTGTCAAGACAAAAGCATTTGAAATGAATTGTTGATATAAACAAACAGTTTTAAATGAAAAAGAAGTGTTGTAAATCTGTTTTGAATTAAGTTGTTTTTCAAATAAAGGTTTCAGAGTCAGTGATATAAGATTTTGTGTATTTTTATTGTACTTGCCCTGTAACTACATGGAACAATAGAGTAACAAGCGCCACTATATGAAACAAGAGTATATTTACCCAATATTTAAGGTAATTGCAAAAGTTGCAATTGTTCTAGTTTTCATTTGTTAAAAAGATTACTGTATGAATGCATAAATATGTACCCTGTAATTTTTAAACAGCCTCTGCAGTATGATACACCATTATTACAAAAAGCTATCCAATGTTCTTGCTAAATTCCTCCAAAATGTTAGATTTTGTATCATAATAGTAGAATAAGTACCCCTTAGTTACAGTATAAATATTTAGTTTTATTCTCCTGGTTGTTACCCCTTTATTCCCCAAACTTTACATATTGTTCCCTTATACTTACATGTAAGTACTTTATAGGTACACTATAATTACACAAAGTTACACTGTAAATTCGCTTTAATGACGCAGTACTTTCCGGGCTGTAATCTAAAGCGTTACCGATTCGTTTTGAGTTGACAAAACCAAAACAATCCAACCAGGCTTTGTTAGTACCATGATGCTGATAATCAACTTTCTCTGTCAACTCAGGCTTTTATCCCGAGTTTAGGACTTTAGGTGTGACATCAGTAGCGAACAGCTAATCACATGCTGAGAAAGAGTGAAACTGCAAATTTACATAGCAAGAATAAATAGCTGTCTATGAAAGAGAAATAGCTGTCTAAAAGAAAAAGTCTTGCTATATCAGTGCAAGTAAAAGTTGTGAAGTTAGTTATTAAGCCACCATGCAGGCACTGTTGTTGTGCGAATGAGCGGGCCGGAGCGCGTTAACGGTTTTCTCTATTAGAACGGTGTCGTGTAAGCGACCCCTAAGTTAATAACTAATGATCTTTGCAACGGAAGTGAATCGATCAAAACTAACTTTAGCTGGACAATAACTTTATTCTAGAGCTGCTGTAAAGCCAAAACAATCTCTGTTACTTTAATTTCCTATCATCACTGTGAAGCTGCTTTGAAACAGTCCATATTGTTAAAAGCACTATATAAATTGACTTGAAGGTGACTTTTATTTATTAATTTTAACTGTGCGTGATAATAATTGATCAACTAAAATTAAATGATTACGGGTATAATAATTACATAATATCTAAATCATACAAAATTATTATTCTAAATAAGCATTACTAAAAGCAAATGATTTTGTCTTTAAAAATTATTTGGTATATAGTGACCTTTAATTTGGAGTAGAAACAGGTTGAGTGACTTTATCGTCTCAGAAATGTGTCACTTTGCTCACAGCTGATTGGTCCAAGTTGGTTTGCAACCTCTTTCTTGGAACATAACCTGCCCCACACCAGGTTAGCCGTGGAGTGTAAGTTAATATGGCGATGAACAATGCTAAAAGCCAAACCACTTCTATGGTGCTTAAAACCAATGGTTGGTGCAAACTAAACTGAAACATACCTGGCTAGCCACCTAAACCGGCTTCATGATTTAGGCCCCTGTGTGTGTGTGTGTGTGTGTGTGTGTGTGTGTGTGTGTGTGTGTGTGTGTGTGTGTGTGTGTGTGTGTGTGTGTGTGTGTGTGTGTGTGTGTGTGTGTGTGTGTGTGTGTGTGTGTGTGTGTGTGCGCGTGTGTGTTTCTGCTTCAATGCCTTGACCAGGCTGTAACAACCTGTGGTGGTTGAGCATCCACATAACCTTCGGTCTATGGGGAGATCCTTGTCTTTCATGTGCCCTTCCACCAATGTCCTAGGAAAGTAGGTCAGGACATGAAAAAAAAAAAAAAAACACCCACACTCCACTATAACTTGGAACCAAGAGATAGAAAACACCAGGTGTGAGCCTGGTCAAAGTATAGAAATTATATGAACGGCCAAAAGATCACAACTTTTATTGGATCATATTTTTAGCTGATTTCATATTTAAACATTTACATGGTTAGTAAGAAGTATCTTTATTATTTTTTCTCATACGTAGTGTCAGCTATTTCACTTTTCTTACACGTTTATGCTATAAATGATACCTGTTGAGGTTTTTACTTTTCTAAGTGATTTGTCGTACAAGTTTTGCCTAGTGGAAGATTAAACAGCTGGAAAAATACCACAGACTGACATTGAAGGAGGGATATCTAGAAACCAGAAATCATGCAGACTTGGAGGTGGACTCTTTTGACATGGACTAGTAACCACCTAGCAGCCACCTAGACACCTTTCAACATCCTTTAATCAGCAAAGCAATGAACTAGCCACCACTCTAAACACCTTAGCAAATGCATAGCAATGACCCAGCCATAACTCGGCTCATATTTTCTTCAGTAAATGTAAAACTATAGTTTTGGATACCTTACCTTTTAAAGATCTAGCAGTAAGAAAGTTTTTTTTAAAGAAAAGTGAAAGGAAAGACATGTAGGGCCTATAATATATATATAACTTACTATTCATAAAAGCATCCTGAAAAAATTGTTCAGTTTCCACAAAAATATTAAACAGAACAACTGTTTTCAACATTGATAATAAATAAGAATGTTTCTTGAGCAGCAAATCAGCATATCAGAATGATTTCTTAAGGATCTTGTGACACTGAAGACTAAAGTAATGATGCTGAAAATTCAGCTTTGCCATCACAAGAATAAATTACATTTTAAAATGTTTTCAAATAGAAAAATCATTGCAATAATATTTGCAGCCTTGGTGAGCAAAAGAGACTTCTTTCAAAAACATTTTAAAAATCTTAATGACCCCAAAGCTTTTGAACGATAACGGACATAAATGAATAGCAGTTGTATTTTCTTTTATTATCAGTTGTCGCCGAACTAAATAATAAATGTTGAATTGGTTCCTTTATTCTTGTTGTGCTTTTTTAAAGGTCTCTGGAGAACTACTACCAAAAACAACTGCCTAGAAAGCAGTAATATTGTGGACCCTACTTCACCTCTTTAGTGGTGGCATGCTTTTGACAGTCTGAAGAGGTTTTAAGGTCACCGCGACCCTTCTTTGAGGTGAGCTCAAAAATTCCAACCCTGGATTGAACAATGTTGTGAGAGTCTCGCAAACTTCAAATGGGAAAGCAGTTTGGCTTCACGTCTGTGTTGGATGGTGATGCTGATGTGAGAGCAGCATGTGGAGTATTGTGTGAATTATCTTATTACTGAAACGCTGTAGGATGAAATCACTGGGCTCAGGCAGGGGGAGGAAAAGCCCAGCTGACAGCCATATAGAAAGAGTCAAGAGCCCCCCAGCCGGGACATCACCATCTGGAGCGAGGCCTACACGCCATGCTGGGCCTGTCAGAAAGACGGAGCTCTTTTCACAACACACTTTTGTCCATCCTCTCTCTCTCCTTCGGTGAAGCTCTCACTATCCAGCCGAGCGTTCACAGTCGTCTTCCCCATAAAGCCCTCCCACTGTACGGATTGTTTCATTCATCTGCGGGAGGGAGGAGCCGGATGGACATCACTCATCCGGGATTGTACAAAATAGTTAACAAGTACAATGGTTAAATTTGCACTAATCCTTTGATGATTATTGGCATCTTTTGGGTGCTGAAAAAAAAAACGGACTTTTTCCGAAACCTCTTTAAAAATATATTTTGCTAACACATATTTAGCTTTCATGGTCTTAGCTAGTCATCATAGACCAGTTTTAAAACACTTCTGGTTGTTTAAGTGCCAGTAACAAATGAAGAGTATGTTATTTGCTTAAAAAATGGCTTCAGCATCTTAGGCTGGTTAAATGGTCTAAACCAGCTAAACACCAGCTTGGCCAGGTGTTAAAACAAACCGTCTTACAAACCGTCTTAGACTAGTTTAAAAACTGATTTTGTTGTTTCAGTGCAAAGAGAAACTGAAGAGTAATTTGTGTTCTTAGCTTAAAAAAAAAACATATTTAGCATTTTAGGCTGGTTAAGTTGTGTAAACCAGCAACAGCTTGGCCAGGTGTGGGAGACCATTTTAAACCATGGTAGAAGGTTGTGCACCATTTTTACTAACCACCCAGCAAACCATCTTAGACTGGTTTAAAAACTCACTTCTGATTACTTCTCTGCAAATTACGTTTTTGACCAAATGAAGACTAATTGGGACATTTGGGTTTTTTGATAGATTGACAATATTAGCTACAGTATACACTGGACAGTAGCCTCCAGATGTCAGACGTATGGGGTGACATCTGTTTTGATTGTCTCCAGGCGATGATGCTCTCTAAAATATGTGATGCTGCCAAGAAGACTGTCAGACTAATGATCTGTGTGCTGATTTTGTTTGGCTATCTCAGTCAGACTAACCGTGCAGCATTAGTAACCATTAGTTATATTAATCTGTGAAATACCTTGCGATGGAGTTGACAACTTGTCACAGACATTCGTGAAATTGGTGTGTCCCTAAAACATGTTCTCATTAGTGTGTGCTAGCTGCAGAGTAAGGCTAAGCTAGCATGCCATCCCGGGAAATTAGCCTGGTAGCATACCAGACGCAATAGTTTATTTATTTTTAAGCTGACTGCTAAAGTTGGAGAGGGGTATCCCTCTGTGACTCGGTAAACAAACCGGACAAGAGAGGAGATAGTTGGAGGATAGAGCCGAGGGTAGCCGTTCACCTCCATGCCAGAGGCAGATAGCAGAAGAAGCAAATCTAACAAATCCCCCCGTGATCTGAAAGCACACTTCTATGTGGAGGATGCAAAGATCTGACTTGGTCGAGCTGGAAAGTCTCCTGTTGATGGTTATTCACTGGACTTTCTATATTCGCTCTCCCCGTAATGCAGGTTTTGAACTCGAGAGGTGAAGTCTGGAGCAGTGCAGCTAAGCAGACCTGTCAGCCCTTTCAGTTGCATTCGATAAATTTGTTGTTATACTCTCCCCAAACAACCCAGGCAAAGGTAAAACCACCGAGGATCTCATTTGGGAAACTTCCTTTACCCTTATTTCAACTCTTGGTTTCTTTCTTTCTTTAATTGATAATTAAATAAGCTATCGCCATGTAATCAATTAAGAACTTGATCCCGGCCTCCGAGAGCAGCAGTTAATTGGCTTGTGCCAATGAGAGCCCGGGAGATCAAGCTGAGGTATTAACAAAGATGAGGTTTTGGAGGTCATTTGCAGATTTTCTTTATTGCGTTGATTGCAGAACTGCTTAAGAGCGACTGGGACTAAAATAGAAAAACGGTGCAAAAAGCTTCACTGGGTTGTCTCCATCTTTGATCTCGTTTTGCATGAAGGTTCCCCGACTGATGGCCATTGGCGATCGGAAGAAGCATCCGGAAAATTCCACACCGCCTGCAGTTGCTGCTGCTTTGTAACCGGCGAGCATTGAATGAGGTATTGGAGAGGAAAAATACCTTCATCGATCTCTCCTCACCTGCTTTTTTTTCTCTTCACTTTTCCGCTCTGTCCTCTAAAACCATGTCTTTTTCACTCAGTTGACTTCCATTCAAAGCCAGCCAGCGATGGTGAATGCTTGACTAGGTTGCTTTGCCCCGGCAGCCCCCTGGGTTCTGGGCAGTGGCCTGAAAGGAGCCTGGAGCTGCAGCCGAATAGAGCACCAAAGCAGGCAGGGGGCTAATAGCGGTGTATGGGATTGTCTTAACGGTGCGGGAAGAGTGGGGGACAGGAGCAGAGGGTGTCGAGGGCTAAAACCATCTGCTTTTGTGGTGGTGAGCATCAAAGCCAGGAGGAGCACGGCGGGAGATCTCCTTTCACTGGGGACACATTGCATATGGGCCTCATATTTCTCCAGGATGGCATCCTGCAGACCTTTGGGAGCCCATCGTAGCCTCTTCTATTCTCTTTTATTCCCCTATTTGGCTCCTCTAAAAGCCAAATAGGAGTGAAAAGACAGGAATTCCCTATTATTTACCCTGGGAATTTAGATAATAGATGAGTTTGTTTGACCCAGCAGACCCTGAATAGCAAACTTTCCACTCTCGTTAATTTTAGCTAGTTTTAGAAACCAAATTCTTTGCTTTATTTTTGTTAGTGGAGGGGAATTAAAATGGGTCACTGCATGGCTTAAAAAAAAAAAAAAAAAAAAAACCATGCTCAGAGGATGATTAATTATTAAAGTGACTAATACTACATTTGCCTCAGAGCACTTGTGACTTTAATCCATGGCAGGGGCACAACTACCAGTACTCGACTCCCCATTTGTGTATCCCTCCCTCTCTGTCAGTCTCTCCCCCTTTTTCTTCATCTATCCCTCTAGCTAAATTCAATTTCAGATTCAATTAGCTATATTGGCATGACCAAGATACATATTTGAACTGCCATAGTTTTATCACTCTGCTGTGTCAGTCCCTTTTCACTCTCGTTCTTACATTCGGCCTCTATCCTCCCACCCCTCCTTCATTCCTTTGCTTCTGTAAAGTGCTGTGTAAGAATCTGTTTTTGACAACACTTTGCCAAGCAATGTTGACACTTGAACAATATTAATGATGTCCATGATAATGATATGATAATGAGGTAAATTCCATGCAAGTAATGATAAGAAGTAATTTATCTAAATTGTATACAAATACATTTTGGGTAGGAAAAAAATAATTGGGATGTTAACATTCTGTTTGCTCCTTTGTCTGTAAAGTTTCTCTCAATACACCTGATTCTCAATTCTCATATTTTTTCTTTTCCTACTCCCTCAAACATTTTTTCTGTCCTCATTCAGTTTCTCTCCTCCCTATCGCTGCTCTTTCTGTCTCCATTTTTGTGTCATTAACTTTAGAAATGGCTATGGTTAGTGGGAACAGAGCAGAGGGGGAGGGAGGGTGAAAGGAACCGGGAGAGAATCATTAGTTAAATATTATCCAGTCTGTTCCATTAAGGCTGTAGGGGAAGGCTCATGCTTTTGAGCGCTCGGAAACAATGGAGCATGTGGATCCCTTCCACCCGCCCCAAACAAACACACCGAGTCCTGCAGGTCTTCATGGCTCATAGTAGCTCCACAGATGGCTAACCTATAATGACACGTAATGACACTGACAGGGAGAGAGAGAGACGGGTAAAATGTGCTTTAACAAAGAGATCTGTGCTGAGAGGTATGGCAGGGATAGCTGATTTTGCTGGATTACACGCTGAAGCAATGGTATTTAATCAAAAAACAGGTCAAAGTGCAATGATAAATTCACTAATCAGGAACAACATGACATATCTAAATTTACTGGCGCTCAGAAAATAATCTTGGATATTCAAAACAAACCAACATACAGGCATCAGTCAGATGCTGCATTTCGAATAACCCAGGTGAGATTTTGTTCCCCCAAAACAAGTAAAACCAACCTTTAGGGAGAGGTAACATCTGGAGAGTATTGTTAAGGCTAATTGTGGACAATTAAAATAATTACACGAACCATCCATATCTTTTCATCGATGACTGGAGAGTGGTTTTAAATAACTTCCCAATTTAACCCTTGAGATTTGGAGGTGAACATATGGTATAGTTAACTTCTTTTGTTAGCCGTATATATGAAAACAGGCACCATTCCCTTATGATCTCCATGGTTACATCCAGTGAGATTCTTTCTCAAAGAAATCTTTGGTAATGACGCTATCACGACAGGCATCAATTGCAAATGCACTTGTTTATTGTGGCAAGATGAGAGGAGAATAGTTTGAGTAACTGATGTGTTCAATAAGCAGTTGTGCACTCATTTTTTTAACAAATCTTTTGTGCAATAAGCAATAATAGCACAAAGTCCTGTCTTTTAGAGCGAGTTTAAGGTTTTAAAATGACTGCGGTGCCTGCACACACTCTCAAGCACAAAATTGCTAGGCTCATGCCCATTCACACTAATCGAACTGCAATCCCTCAGCCATCTGGCACACACACACACACACACACACACACACACACACACACACACACACACACACACACACACACACACACACACACACACACACACACGCACAGGCGTGCACACACACACTCTTGCACACACACACTCTGACACCCCAATCAATTAGTCTTAGGGTTGTGGAGGAATGTCGACCAGGCAACTCTGAGCTCGCAGTATTCCATCTATCTCACACAGGCACACTGCTCTTTACGCACACACAGTGGCTTATCACACTCAACTATTACCAATGAAATAAAGCAATCAAGGGCATTTAAATAAGAGCATGTGGAAGTAGGAACAGCTTTGCTGAGAGTGCATACAGAAAGACAGAAAAGGAGAGACTGGCTAACCAGAAATCATTACATGAGGTCTGTGGTTTGTGTCTTACCAGTGCTAAGTACATATGTGCTTATGTGGGCAGGTTTTGTAATCCTAGTGGGGACGAAACTCTTAAAAGTGTCCCCAGGGGAACATCTAAACCTGACTGAATCTCCTTGTGGAGATCTCTCAGCATGTAGAGAATTCGTAAAGAATAATTAATGCTTTAAAAGGATAGTAGAAAAAAAAGAGTCATTTACCATGTTTTCTTTCAGTCCATGCAATGAGCTCCAATGATGTTTAGACCCCAGAGTTGTCTTTTGTGTTCACAGAAGAAAGAAAGTCATGCAGGTTTGGAATGACATGATGTTGAGACCTGCAAACTCATTGCCTTTTAGCGAAATTCGCAATTCTGACATTGAAATATAGGCCATTAACAAAGTAGTGTTTATAAGTGCAGCACCAGAAGTTAATTCACATTTTCATTCAGTCTGTCTGCTGCTTATGTTCAAAACAATTAAATATATAACATACATAATCCCTTGCTTGGCTGAAATGTATAGAAACTTGTTTCCCAACCCCAAGAAAAAGTTAGAATTGCGATAAAAGAATTCCTAAATAGTTATAAACTCACAATTGTAAGTTATAATGTCCAAATTGCTAGATATAATCTCGCAATTGCTAGAAAGAAAATTTTGAATTGTGAGAAACCATTTTTTTTTCTGGTAAAAAAAAAAAATACGGTAAAAGTTAGAATTGGTATAATAAAGTCAGAACAGCAAGAAAAAAAGTCAGATTTGCAATAAAAGAAGTCAGAATAGCGAGAAAAAGTCAGAATTGTATTAAACGACGTCCGAAATATTTATAAACTCGCAATTGCAAGTTCTAATGTCCAAATTGCAAGATATAAACTCACAATTGCTAGAAAGAAAAGTTTGAATTGTGAGAAAAAAAAAAGTTTTTTCAGATAATAAAATAGGAACTACGATAAAATAAATAGTTATAAACTCACAATTTTGAGATATAAAGTCCAAATCTCTTTAATTAATTGGGCTTAAGCAAGCATCATTATTTATCATTGTTGCTCATTCTTAGCAGCATGATATTTCTGCTAATGGAATAACGCCTCAAACCATGGAAAATATTGCTATTTCTAAGAGATTTAATGTTCAATTTCTACCTGGTGGGCGATACTATACTTTTGAAGGATATACCTGAGCCATAGCTAGAAACCAGAGTATCATACAGACTTGTATCAAACAGATTTATGGTTGAACCAGTAATCACCTAGAATACCATAGCACAATCTATTTCATATTTTAAATGCCAGTTTTGTTGTGTTAGCAGTAGGGTTGTGCACCATTTAGGAATGCATTGAGAAATTCAACTGTGATCTTGAATTGGAAGAGTTTGAAATTTCACCTATAGAAATCTGTTCACAGTTTTGGAATAACATGTAAATGACAGAATGTTCAACTTTTTGTGGATTAGTGTGTAAGAATACTTAAAGGTGCATAAAGCAGGTCTCTGAGTTTTTGCAGAACTACACCCCCTCTGGCGACAAGCGAAACAGCAACCAGAGATGTGCACGCTCATGGAGCACACGCACACGCACGCTTGCACGAGCACGAGCTGTTCATAACCAAAGGAGCATCAGCCGCACAAATCTTTTGTTCACAGTCATAATGTCTTCAGAGGTTATAAAGTTATAAATCTGCAAGTCATTTTACATATATGAAAGGAAAGGCATTTGAGTAAATTACACACTTATGTGTGAGGGGAAAACGGGGGTAGAAGAAAACAGTTTTTGTTTCCATTTATCTCCATGTTGAACTGTTTTATGTGTTTACTGTATCCACTTATGATTGTATTATTATGGAAACACGTTCATGAACAATATAAGTTATTAATTTGTAAAAGCTTAAAATAATAATCATACCATATACAGTTGGTCAACAAAGTACACTCAAATGTCTCCAGGTAATAAACAATCAAATGGCACTATATCCGCTTTCATAACAAGTAGTTATAGGAACTTAGTTATAGGAACTGTCCACTTCTAAACAGTTCTAAGAACTACTCTCCCCCAAACTCGGTTTTGCTGTTTGCGTTCGCACTGGCCGCCAGTGGCCAGAACCGAGGGGTAAGGGAGTGACGCGAGCACGGCGGCGGCGGCGCCACATACAACAACAACAAACCAGCATGGAGGAGGCTATCGCAATGTTCCCGTTCTGCCTACCGGGACCTTAACGGAGTACGAACGGCGGCGTTTAAAGACTATGGTGGAAAGTCTAAAGTAATATGATGGAAGAAGATAGAAGAGCAGAGCGCAGGACGTTAGCAAAGGACGTTAGCAAAGAACACAAGGCTACCGGTAGGCCATACACAAAAACATAGTTAGCATCTTTTATGGGACATGTTTTATGTTTCATGTTGTACTATTCTAAGACAATTCCTAGTTTATGAACCTGTTCACTGACAATGGTAACGTTAGTCAAATCAATTCTGATTGTACATTTATCTAGCTTAGGCTAAAGCATTACACATTTTACGCATGGTAATTTGTTGTCATAGATTTGCCGCATCAGACATTAGAGACTGGGGTATATCTTACCGTTTTATCAAGAAAACAGCCAACTGAGGATCCAGTTTGAGCCCTAGAGCACACCGGAGATCTATCCATTTGTTGAAAGCCTTCCCGATGCTGACTCTCGTCTCGTCTTATTCCGACGCCTGACTCCAATTTGGCCCTTTTGGTCAATAACTAGACAAAAGTTTTCTTTTCTTTGTCTTACGTGGAGTTTGCGTTGGGGTTTGGAATGAACTACAAGCCGGTCTCTTTGAATCCATCTTCTACTTTTGTGGAAAGTTGACTAAAGTTTTGTCGCTCGAGTTGTCTTCGCTGATACGGAGAATGGCGGCTAACAATAACAAACCTCCGAGACAATGGACATCGCCTGGTGAGCGTGAACACGCATGACGTCGCGCCCAGTCTCAGATTCGAGCCCGAATCCCTCTTATTTATTTTACTGTACAGGACTATAGAGGCAATCTCAGTGATCAGAGAAGGGCTCATTCAGCCCATCAGGCAATTGTTTACGCATGTATGGGTTAAAAAAACTGGTATTTTTAACATGAAATGTTGCGCAATGCACCTTTAATCTCCCAGAATTACCATGTCTTCCTGACATTCAGATTCAAATTTCAGTTCAACTTCCTGTGAGGTGTGGCCTATTCAATTCAAATGTACACTCATTCTTCAGTTCTGACTAATAAATACAAGAATATGGAAAGGTTGTGTTTGTGTGTCTGTATTGAGATTTGTTGTTGTCATATCAAAGGGGTTGACATATGCGGGCACAAACATGTCTAAATAAAGTACAGATGGTTAGGTAAGATTGTTAGGACATTGAACTTGGTTAAAAAGAAAATTGCTATAGGCACCCGTTGGCATCATCGGGTAATGCGATACTGCAGCATGTTTATATATGTTCTCATTTGTGTATGTATTTACTGTAACAAGAGTCATAATGAATGGCTCGCTCAGGCAGGAGTTCAAACTCTTTACTTGTAAAAAATGTACACAACCTCCCATCCTCCCCCTATTAATTTCTCTCTCTAATGGGATCATGACTCCATGTTTTTCCTTCATCCTTTCTAATTAAAAAAGGCCAATCACACATTCTGTTTGTCTATATATCTGCCTCTCTGTCTATCTCTCTATCTATCTCTCTCTCTATCTATCTCTCTCTCTATCTATCTATCTATCTATCTATCTATCTATCTATCTATCTATCTACAGTATCTATCTATCGACACAAATTCCCATTTTCCGCTTAACACTCAAAAGTGCAGGTAGTGGATTATTTGGTTTTGCACAAGCATCATATCAATAAGCTCATAAGCCTGCGTCTGTGTGTTTATATAGTTGCAATGGCATTTCATTTGCTCCTTGTTTTCTCAATACAAGTATTGTGAGGTTTTATCCACTCAAAAAGCAGCTGTTAAAAATAAGTTTCTTTGAAGTGGGACATTCTTGTCATGGCCCATTCAGATTTGTGCATTCCACTCTCGCATTCCTTTCCATATTGAGGCGTGCTGGTTTATATGGCTTCAACAGACGATACACAAAAGGTCTGGTTAATTAGACGCTTTGTCAGTTTAATAGAGCACCACACACACACACACACACACACACACACACACACACACACACACACACACACACACACATACACACAAACACACTCTTTTTCTTTGTCTGTCCTGGTTTGTGTTGGTATATAATGAGGTCCTCTCTTGCACCAGGGACAGTAAAACTGCAATCAGTGTTCAGAATGTGCGTGTGTACTTGAGTATGTGTGCTAGTAATGCATCAAGGGACTGAAAGGCACCAGGTCTAGGTGCTGATCTTCTTTTTGTGTCACACAACAGTCATACAAAGAGGCGGACGAGGAAATGATGAAAGCCGGAGCTCTTGAACGCCTCTTCTTGTGCTAATATAGACAAACTGAATGGTGATATGATCCAACCTTGACCTCCATAATTCCTCTCTAGACGAGTAGCGAGTGTTGACGACGTCAATTTTGCGTTTGTGTGTGTTGATGGGCTATTACAGCTAACTAAAACCATTAAAAAAATATTGGTAACACTTTATTTTCATGTATCCTTGAACATATTGCATTTGATTTCTATAGTAATTACAAATTAGGCATAATTACATGCAACTAAAACCTAAACAAAACCCTAAGGGTTACACTTTATTTTAAGGTGTCATTGTTACAATGTAATTACATATTTTATTACTGAGTAATATTAATTAACTACTATAGGATTAGGGTTTTGGCTGAGGGGTAGTTGCATGCAATTACGCCTAATCTATTGTTATGTTACATGTTATGACCACAGTAATATGTAAAAAGGAAACTGTAAAATAAAGTGTTCCCAAATAAAGTGTAACCAAAATCATTTTTTTCTTTGTTACTTGAAAGGAAAACTGATTTACTAAAATGACTTTTTTAAATACTGATAATTTAAATAGCGCTTTATGCAGTAGTAAACAGGCAAATAACAACCGATTCAAATTTCATCAAATATGAGAAAGTTCTAATTCTGCTCTAAAACAACTTTGCAAAGACAGTTTCAATCATTATTCAGCTCGAGTCAGTTCAGTGTTGATTCAGTTCAATAACAGTCGTGATGTTGCAAAATTTGTCATGCATGAAACAAAGTCGATTCGGCTATAAAAGCAGCTCTACAGAAGAAGTGTCATCATCCAGCTCAATTCATTTCAAGTTTTTCTTCTCATCTAATAGCGTCAGTGCAGTCAAATCCATAATCCAGTATGATTGAATATTAAGTGTCTTTTAAACCTCTACTAAGCAAGCCAAAAGTCAATGGAAACTACAATACAAACATATTCAAATTACACACACACACACACACATAGGCATACCGTGTCGCTATTCTGTTCTGTCCGCCTTATATATGGACAGAACAGAATAGCGACACGGTCCAACTCTGACCGTGGTGTTGACGTCAGGTTTGAGCGTGTGTTTGTGTGTGTGGATGGGTTTTGGCTAAGAGACTACGCCTCATTAAGTTCATTGGCTCAAAGGTTCATTAAAAACCAAGCAAGGCAACCATCCAAGTTAACTAGAGCCCACCCGCGCCACCCTGAAGTGTTAACAACACCGCCACCCCCTTCTCTTTCCACATTTGCACCCTTGAGTTCCACCACCCTCTCCTTTTATTCCACTCTCTCTCTAGACAATAGATTCCATCTGTTAGCAACACTTTCTTTCCCAAGGCTCTCCTCAGAGGGGCCGTGAGCCCACGATTCTGTGACTCGAGTCAGTGCAGGTGGAGGGTGGGCCCGTCATCCAGCCGCAGTCTCCATGGACACTCGCACAGAGAGAGAGGGAGAGAACGGCGTGATGGTGACTTAAAGGAAGCGATAGAGGCTGGTTGAAAAGAGATTTTGAGAGAGCCTTTGGGGAAAGCCCCTTAACGGGGCTCTGGAGCTTTGGCGAGGCAGCTGCACGTGCACCGAGAGACCGCTCAGCTGCTTTTTAAGTACTTTCAAAGCGGGAGAGGTGAAATTCGGAGCTAAACTAATGGCTCTCCCCTACCTAGACTGAGGACAGAACACCTGCAGTTGTCAGGAACTCTGCAATCATTAAAGAGAGAGTATTTAGGAATATTTTATTTGAAATCAGGCATTGTGATTCTTACAAAACAGCCTGCAAAAACTGGAAAGGAATTAATGTTTGGTGCATATTCTGCTGCTTCTGTTTTCTCACAGAATCTGTGTTTCTTATCGCCTCATGAAAATACAAAATCACTAGAAGTAAAAGTAGGTATATATATAGGTATTTTAGAGAGAGAGAGAGAGAGAGAGGAGAGAGAGAGAGAGAGAGAGAGAGAGGAGAGAGAGAGAGATGTTTTTTTTTTATTTACCAAGGGTGCATTAAACTGATTAAAAGTGAAAGTAAATACATTAATAATGTTACAAAAGTGTTGTCTTAAAAAAAAAAAAGCTATTTCTTTAAACTTAGTTCATCAAAAAATCCTGATTTTTTTCCCCATGGTTTGCACAAAAATATTTAGCAGCACAACTGTTTTCAACTGATAATAATAAGAAATGTTTCTTGAACAGCAAATCAGCATATTAGAATGATTTCTGAAGGATTGTGTGACACTGCATCAGGAACTCTCTAGTCAATAATAAGAGAGTCTTTATGAATATTTTATTTTAAATCAGGCACTTATTCTTATTAAACAGCCTACATCTTCTGCTTTTGTTTTGTTTTTCTCCCCACAGATTGTGTTTTTCCTCGCCTATCGTTCAATATGTGTAAACACTGTCAGATACAAAAATAATGTATCAAATATTTATTAGAAATATTGACAAATCTGGCATTCACAATGGCGAATCAATGAACTGAGACTACAAGATGGTTTCACACTGATTTTCAGTTTCATCTATTGAATTGTCCCCAGAGTCAGACAGGACATCTTACCGTCTGGCAGCTGACAGTGACTCAAATAACCATATTTTGCATATCACACATACAGTAGGCCCTATCCATTTTGTTTTTCTGGTGTTTTTATATACAAATAGGATCTTAAATTGTCTGAAAATCCCAAATTGTTTCTTTGCAATTTGTGTGATGGAGTTGAAGGGAGAAAATGTGTATTTTTTCCTTGCCTCATACAAGGAATTAAAAAAAACTTTAAACAATAAAATTAACCAGAAGTAAAAAAATTAACAGCTGTGAATTATCATTAAACGGGTATATTTTAAAAATGCACTTTGCTTCTGTCAAGGCTATATTAATTATGCTTATTTCAATATGTTTTAGATTAAGTTTAACATTCAAAAGTGCATCATTCAAAAGTCTGGGGTCCTTTTAAAGAAATTAATAGGCTACTTTTATTTAGCAAGGATTGATTAAATCGATCAAAAGTGATATAAAGACATCTATAATGTTACAAAGGTATTCTTTTCCAAATAAAGGCTGTTGTTGAATGCTCTATTCATCAAATAATAATAAAAAGTATCACAGTTTCCACAAAAATATTAAGCAGCACAACTGTTTTCAACATTGATAATAGTCATAAATGTTTCTTGAGAAGCAAGGCAACATATTAAAATAATTTCTGAAAGATCATGTGACACTGAAGACTGGAGTAATGATGATTTGCATCACGGGAATACATTACATTTTAATATTCAATTCAACTCACATTTATTTGGACATGGAGATGTCTATTTGATGTGCCTGTTTACATCTGAAAGACGTATTTTTTAGTGTTTGCTCACCTGCAATACGTCTAGGACGTTTGCTGTCAATGTCTTTTAAAGTAACACCAGGTAACTTTTAACTTTTGCTCTCGGGGTCCCCCCCTACAGTTGGGAAACAGTATTGTCCTCTATTACTGTCGTAAACTGTCATCCTACAAGCACGTGCATTTGTTGACAACCATGATAGCCCTGAACACTGTAGGAGGAGGTCACATGCAGGTGTTCTGCTTGTGTCGCGTGTGAAATGTCTTCATCCCAGGTACAGTGGCATATATTTCAGCATGTCATATGAATATAATTTCATGGGTTTTATTTTTTTTTTTTCTAACGAAAAATGATCGCGATGCTCACGTTTACAAGCCAGCATCATTATAGTAGCCTAGTCTATAGTTACCGTTTTACTGAATCTATATGCAATGTTTGAGTGGTAGATAATAACCACATATCGTCAATATTATAATATCAAGCTATATTATTATATCAATAATATACGCATTAATGCGTACTCTAGCACACACACGCAAGGTCTCTCGGTCTCGCTCTCCCTCTCTGTCGTGTGCGTATTTAACGAAACCTATAATATATATATATATATATATATATATATATATATATATATATATATATATATATATATATATATATATATATATATATATATATTATCGATGAAATACGGGACAAAACATGATTTTTTCACAATAAGTCGGGACACTAAAATTAGAGTTGAAATACGGGACTGTCCCGGGAAAAACGGGACATCTGGCCAGGTCACCCTAGGTAGTATGCAAGCAATATACTTACTAGTACAAAAGCATGACAGCCAAGTCCGCATCGGTCGGGCACCCCTCCTCCTCCTTCAGCTCACGCCAGCGAGAAAACGCTGGCCCAATGTTGATCCTTGTTCTGCCTTTAACGTGATCACTTTCTCTTTTTCTCTTTTTGCTTTGCTCCGATAAAACCTTTGCTTTCTTGTTTTTCTGTGCTGCTTCAGCCAGGACTATAACATTTGGCTCACACGTCCGATGTTAAGGAAGTGGGGGTAAAGTATGCCGTAAAGCAGTCGAATTTTGTAGTTCTCTTTGTTCGCCGGTTACTACCCGAACCCCGAAGTTTAAAAGTACTATTAAAAGCACCACATACCCCGTCAGGCTATGGCAGACGTGTCATTCAACCTATTGTAAGTCGATGTACCATCACAAGAGACTTGGAAATATATTATGAAGGTTGAAAAGTTACCTGGTGCTGCTTTAAGGGATAGTTCACCCAAAAATGAAAATTAAGTCATTAATTACTCACCCTCATTGCTGTACCAACCCTGTAAGACCTTCGTTCATCTTCGGAACACAAATGAAGACATTTGTGATTAAATCTGAGAGGTGGATCACTCCCCCATAGGCTTCCTAAGGGAGTGAAACATGACGGCCCAGAAAGTCATTGAAGAAAATGTTTAAATATTTCATGTGCCTACAATGGCTACACTATAAGTTTATCAAGCGACGAGAATACTTTTTGTGCGAAAAACCCCCACAAATAACGACTTTATTCGACTATTCCATTACTTCCTTGTGGGCCTGAGATGAGAGTTCAAGAGATTTCCAGGACACATGCGCGAGAACTGAGATGAGGACGTTCTT
The DNA here is from genome assembly GCA_036326025.1 of Chrosomus eos. Taxonomy (NCBI): domain Eukaryota; kingdom Metazoa; phylum Chordata; class Actinopteri; order Cypriniformes; family Leuciscidae; genus Chrosomus; species Chrosomus eos. The sequence goes on from CM070825.1 coordinate 17,330,761, forward strand.
CTTCTACTGCTGGTAACAAGAAGTAGTCATAGAGGAAGTAGTCGAAGAAGAACGTCCTCATCTCAGTTCTCGCGCATGCGTCCTGGAAATCTCTTGAACTCTCATCTCAGGCCCACAAGGAAGTAATGGAATAGTCGAATAAAGTCGTTATTTTAACTGCAACATTGAGTATTTATATTTTTTAAGTTTTGTCATTTTGACAGACAATATTGTATTTACCTGTTTTAGAAAGTAAATAGTAAACTGCTAAATAGGTATTAGAAGTGAAAAAAATTTAAGTTTCATTTTAAAGCATCCGTGTGAAAAACCTGGAAAGAGACGTGAGGATTTGGGAAGAAAATGTTTCGTTAAAATATCAAGCCTTACATTATTCTCTTGAAGACTGAAAATAGAACATGAAACAATTTTTACAGATCATGCAGTCAAACTGACAGATAATGATTATTTGTAGCGCACCCTAATGATTTTAAATTATTTGTTTTTGAGTGGATCTTCGTTAAGGAAAAAGGTAAGTCGGGAACAAAACAACTCCGGAGGAAGTGGCGAAGTCGCACAGTCCATGAGGGACGATTATCCATTAACAATCCGTTAACGGTGGGTGGGTACTTGTGTGGGAATTACAATATGTTGGGCAGGAAATAAAAACGTTCGCCTATCATCCATCGACCTCAAATATGGCTTATTTGAAACATGTAGCCCCTTTACATGGCCGTTCGCTATAACGTAAACCTAGATAGCGTTATTCGTTAAAACACCGGCGTGATAACGTTACATTTACCTCAGAAAATCCATTAATGACCATATCACATTAGTTGACTAGAAACATTAGCCATATTTGCAGTTTTCGAACAGAGATGGCGACAAAGAGGAAAAACTACGGACTGCAGCTTTAAGTATTGAGTCATGCATATCTGAGGACAGGTGGTTTAATTGAGTTTTGATATATATGTACATATACTGTATATATTTTTTTCTTTTCTTTGAAGAATATTTTTACTATGATCTCTGATTAATTTAAAAGTGGAATTGTTGTTATCTAAAAGACTAATAACAAGTTGTGGAACTTGTTTTTTCTTAGGTCTCAAGAGAATTGATTTGATTATGAAAATGTGTTAAAGCAGGAGCTCAAAGGTTGGGCTGGTTCTCTCGGGCACATATGGGAATGTTAACAGATTTCTGTCTCGCAGGTATGTTACACCTTCTTTGGAAGGAAGAGGTTGCTGTCACCCGAAAAGCACAGTCATTTCAGAGACAGAGCAAGTCTTTTGATTTTAATGAAAGATTAAAAAAATAAAACAATTCTTACTGAATTACCATGCACTGATGAATAACTCACAATGAGATATTCCATATTTTGTCTTTCATAAGAAAAAGAAAGTCATACAGGTTTGGAACGACATGAGGGTGAGTAAATGATGACAAAAAAATGTAAATTTTTGGGTGAATCTTAAACTTCCCGTTACTTCCTTGTATTGTGTTGGGGGCCAAAATTTAGTTGTCAGAAATACTGCAATCCAGGATTTTTTTTGTCTGAATGTTGCACCAATTTCTCAGTAAGGATCGTAAAAAAGCGTAAATAAAGACTTTGGTCAATTTGACCCGCATTTTCATTAACCGTATCTGCACATATACCCACCAAAACACAATAATTGATGTATTTTTTTAATGTAATTTTCTCAACTACCCTCTGAGGGTATTTAAATTTACACTTATGCATCTGGCAGACACTTTTATCCAAACAAATGTACACTTCGTTGAAGGCGTACATTTTTATCAGTACAATAATGTTAATTCACTGGGAATCGAACGCATGATGTTGCTGTTTCTTGCGCCACTTTAGGAATGCACAAAAAAAAAAATTAAATAAAAAAGTACCGGTAGTTACAATACTGTTTATAATCTTAATATTTGTTTAAACAAATGCAGACAAATACAGTTTTAAAAATAATTTGTTATGCAAAATTTTCTTTTAATTAAGTATTATTATTAAAAGTTTACTGTTTTTACCAGATTTTTTTCTAATACTGTAAATTTTCATGAATTGTATTGAATACAGTTAACCCATACCAGAATTCAAACATAACAAAGTTTAAAGGTACCTTCACCTAAACTATCCCTTTAAGAAAGTGGACATTTTATGTCAATGGTGTGTTTCACAAGTTAACTTATTTGACATTATTTAATAGATGAAGGCAAACATGGTTATAATGGAACATCATAGTAGGCTGTAATAATAACAGCGAACAAAGCTCTAATTTATGTCTCACCTTATATATCAAAAGTAATTTTTTCATCTACAGATGATCAAGGCCTTGTACACTTGTCAACACATTAAGTCATGATAGAAATTGCATGCAGATGCACGCGCTCAGCAATTAGCCTTTGACTAAACATTATTATTTATCTCATGCACCATCATGCCTTCAGCTATTTATGCAAGTTTCATATAATCACATTTCCCTGCATCACAAGTTGAGAAGTTGGAGGTTTGAGCAAGTGAAAGATTATTTTAATCAGACAAAGTTCCACTTAAAAAAAAAAAAACTTGCATATGGAGATGAAAAGGTATAGCCTAGCTGAAAAGCATAACTGAGTAAGATCTCATTGTGCGGTGGTCTCGAATCAAAGCCGCCTCAGATATTTTAAATGAGAAATGAAGAGACTTGCCGAGATTAATACTTGAAAACAATTGAGAATTTCACACTTGAATCAGTTCTGCGAATCCTGAAAGCTTCCTGAGAGTTTGTATACGCCGTAATTCAATGGCGTATGCCGTTTTAAACTAAGGTGCTTTATCGTAGGATTAGCCTAGTTTTTGACCTCAACTCTTAATTAAAATGCCTTTCGCAAAGCAGAAGAACTGTTAGAGTGGCCTTCACCTAAAACACACCCCAAACCCCATCTGTTGGGTTACGTGACTGTACGAGCATGTGCGCGTGTGTGTATTTATTTACGCGTGGGCAGGAGCAGCTATGAGACAGTGCATGTGGGTGGAGGATGGGAGATAATAGAGCACATGGCTTAAGCTATTAAAGGACTGTTTTACAGCTTAATGTTTTTTTTTTGTTCGAGGCTCCATGCAGATCTGTTCTGGGTTATTTCTGCTGCTGCTGTTTCCCTCTTTTGGAGGATTTAACCGAGTTTACCCCTCTAATCTGACTCTTTTTGTTAGCGATACTCAGACCTGTTTGCAGCGCCCATTGTATTACGCCCACTAATGCGCGTGTGTGTTCTCCTTCATTGAGACGGCTCTACTTCATTGCCATGTCCATCACTGTCAGATATGATCGTGTCTTCGCTGAAACAACGGATGTGCTTTGGCACAACTTGAGTTTGTGGGTCCTTGGAGACCTGTAGTCTGTAGCTCTGTGTTAAAGCAGTTGTTTTGCACTAAATGAGAGAGGGTTAGTGTGTGTCAGCTAAAACCACAAGGCACAAAATGTTTATTATATATTATTAAATATATTATGTATTGCTATACTGCTCAAAAGTGGGATTCAGGTGTTTTTTATATGTCTATGTGGTGTTTTTCCATGTGCAAATTCATAAATCAACAGCATTGCTGAGTATTTTCTCCTTAAAACTGTAGTGAACCAAAGACGAGGAAAACACGTTTAAATGTGTCTTTTTGGTGATCAAAGATGAGTTTTAACTTTTAAGGTATAACATATGTTTAGTACAGGGGGATTTTAAGTGAATGAATTTTTACCAAGCTGCATTTACTTGATCAGAAATACTGTAAAACCGTAATATTGTTGAAAACAGCTGTGCTGCTTGTGCTTTTGCATTAAAGTAGTTCATTTAAATATTAATTGTTGTCATTTACTCACTTGTTCACGAAAATAGAGGTTTAACAGAATATTAATTAAAAAAAAATAGCAAACCATAAAAATACCATAAAATTTGACTCAAATAGTCTAAATTTAAAGTCCTCTGAAGTAAAATTAGCTTTGTGTACGGACTTTTTTTGTTGGTCATTAAATCGTATGTTCCACCGCAGCTCCAATATCTCAGTTACATTTACATATATTTGAATATATTGCCATTGTTTATTTAAAATGATATAACCTCATTAGTTTTCACGTGTCTCATAACAAATTGACACAGCAAATTTGAATATGTGCATATTCAAATTGCATATGTGAGATTTGAAAGCTTCTGTACAGAAAAGATTTTCAGAGAATGACAACTTTAAATGACATTGTATTTAATCATTGCATTTAGATATTTGGTGTTTGGAGTCATACAGACCACTTTTATTGTACTTTTATTTCGCTTTTTTTGTCAGTTTTGCAGTTTGAAAGTGAAGTTGTTTTGTTGTGTCTGCTGAAAGAAAGAAAGAAATGCAGGTTTGGTTTGTCAGGATTTAAAGGTTTGAGTAAACTATCCCTTTAAAGAGGCTTTTATTTTTTTTTAAATTTTTTTTTTATACATATTCAGCTTTCTTTAGTGTGTAATGTTTGTGCTTTGTAAGTTTCCAGACCTTTTTCAAACCTCAAAGTCCCTCCAAAAGTTGTTATTTTCTATATCAGTGCGCACTGTTTCTGAACTCCCTGAAACGCCTTGATTGTAGCCTTGAGTTTTCTTTTAGGAACGTTCACGTCACAGTATTCCTCATTTAAATAATTCCTGCCCAAGGCATATATGCGAAAAAGTGGGTGATGCCTGGTTGAGTTGTGTTATAGTGTGTTCAAGAGATGATGTTTTTCCCAACCAGATCAAACACTGTTATGGTAAGGGGCTTGAAATCTCTGATACACGATTGAAGTGGTTGGCCAATCAGAGCACAGTGTGCTTTTTGGAAGGAGGGGCTTCATAGAGACAGGCACTGGACAGTGAGGCCCTGTTTTACCTGTATTAAGATTAGTTTTGGTTCATCAGATCAAGTAGACGAGTGAGATATATTCCCGTTTACACCTGTTTTTTTTTATCCTTCTCTTTTGACCACTTTCGACCACGTCTGTCCTGATTTCTTCAAGGGGAGGGTCTTTGGGCGGGTAAATGAATGGGCTTTTTCAGATCTTTCGATTTAATTGATGAAATAAGCTTGCACAATTTACATATAACATGACCGGAAATGACAGAAAAACATACAAGAGCAGCAGCTTTCACGTCATATGAAAACCATCTTTGGGCTCACTAATATAGCCTTAAAGATCTGTGTGTTTGTGTGTGTGTGTGCTTTTGTTTCTGTGATATATGAGGACACAAATGTGTATAATGACATTACACTGGTATTACAACTTACATGTGATATATGAGGACATTGCATGCGTCCTCATATTTCAAATAGCTTAAAAAACATAAAAAACAATGTTTTGTTAAAAATGTAAAAATGCAGCATGTCTCCTGTGGTAGGTTTAGGGATAGGGGCAGTGTAGGGTGATAGAACAGTTTGTCCAGTATAAAAGTCATTACGCCTATGGAATGTCCTCATATTTCACATAAATCACAGCTGTGTGTGTGTGTGTGTGTGTGTGTGTGTGTGTGTGTGTGTGTGTGTGTTTGTGTGTGTGTGTGTGTGTGTGCGTACATGCGTGCGTGTGCGCGTGCGCGTGCGCGTGCGTGTGCTCCTGGTAAACCTTCCTGGTAGAAAAAAATAAAAAAAGTTTTGAGTAATAAATGTCCCCACAAAGAGTAATAGTAGAGTAATAATAATAGTAATACCAGTACCGTGCGTGCGTGTGTGTGTGTGTGTGTGTGTGTGTGTGTGTGTGTGTGTGTGTGTGTGTGTGTGTGTGTGTGTGTGTGTGTGTGCAACAACGCGCAAGAGAGAGGAAGTTGTCAGAAAGATAGAGGGAGGGAGATAGAGAGAGAATGTGTGAGTGGTAAAATATTATCAGGTCAGTGTGAAAGAGGGAGAGGGGTCAGATAATAAGACTCAATCGCGCTGAGTGAAACGTACTGGGAGAGAAAATGCTGACGTGTTCCCTCCACTCCATCCAATTCTGGAAGCACCAGCCCTCTCCTTTACTCCCTCTCTTTTTTATGCAGTGGTGTGGGATCCACGGCCCACAAACTTTAGCACTTTACTGTCCGTTCACGTGCCCATCTATCACAATGAAGGGCTGATGAAGAGACAGCAGGGTGAATGAGTGGAGAAGAGCAAGGGAGGGGAGAAATAAAACGAGGGATGGGGCCCATATTGAAACAGGAGGTCAGAGAAGATGAGCATCGGTGCCAACCTTGTGTGTCCCGTTCTTTTATTTACCGCTTCACCACCATACAGTAAGCCCATTACTGATGCTATCTCTCTCTCACACACAAAAGACAAACTCAAACAAACACCCAACAGCTAGAAAATGCTCATTTGAATAACACCAAAGTCCATCAAACAACCCCATACACACAGTGCTGCTAAACATGATACATGAGTGTAAAAAATGTCCGTGTACACACACACACACACACACACACACACACACACACACACACACACACACACACACGCGCGCATTGCCGTTCTTCCACTCATGCATTTGTAACATCATGATTCTACACAATCACTGATTATGATTCTGAATTATTACCATAGCAGACCATATGTCAATTTTTATTTGTTTACAACTTGGTAGAAATGCTTGTGTATATTATTTAATCTCTAACAAATATTTGCATGAACTGCATATTTATTGTAGCTGTTAAACACACACACACACACACACACACACACACACACACACACACACACACACACACACACACACACACACACACACACACACACACACACACACACACACACACACACACACACACACACACACACACACACACACACACACACACACACACCATGTGTCCATTTTTTTTGCTTTATTTAAAAAATCTATCATATAGTCACATCAGTATATATAATTAGTGATATATAGCAGGGGTGGCTAACGTCGGTCCTGGAGAGCCACAGTCCTGCAGAGTTTTTCTCCAACCCTGATTAAAAACTCTGTGGCTTTCTAGTAATCTTAAGACCTTGATTAGCTTGTTCAGGTGTGTTTGATTAGGGTTGGACCAAAACTCTGCAGGACTGTGGCTCTCCAGGACCGACGTTAGCCACTCCTGTTATATAGTGATTAACATTTTTAGACTTTTATTAAATGTATGTTTAGACATTAACTTTTATATTCAATCTCTACCATATAGTCACGTAAATTACAATTAATGGTTAGTATCATGAATAATTACACAGACAATATATCTGTTTTTATTGATATTTATGTATACATATAGATTACATTTTATATTTAATCTCTATCATATTCTACAATCATTTTTTTTTTTTAATAAGCAGGCCATATGTCAGTTTTTATTTATTATTTAAATCTGGATATATATCTACTTTCATATTAATAAACACAGAAATCACACAACCAATGAGTAATGGGCCTCGTTTATGTTGCCATTTGACATGAAATAACTGACTTTGAAGTATATGGATTGGCGGAATGTCTTCCATGCCATTACCATATGAATTTCTTGGAATCAGATATAGTCAATTAAATAAAAATAAATAAATAAAAAGACATGAGGTATGAGGTATTTCCAGTTTAAATGCATCTCACACTAGCAAATGTTTCCTTTGGTAAATGAGCCTTAATCTTTAAGACTCATTAAATTTTAATTAAAAATCTATTTCAAACATTGAAGCATTTATTCTGCATCACATTATCAGTGTTGGGATAACATTACGAGGTAAGCATGTTATGTAATCAGATTATTTTTTGGAATAAGTCTCAAATAAACAAAACCATTTTGGGATTTTATGTTTTCTCAAAATGTAATGATGTGCATTACATTTTTATTTAATTGATCGATTTAATGACAAATTTCATCAAAAATCTCTCCCTTCTCCGTGACTTAGGCCTACACAGTGCATGTCTAGCAGTGTGGCGTGGATAAAACAAGCATAACACTGCAGTTTTGGAAGAACAACTGCGTAAACCAACGTATGGTGAGCACGATTCAGAAAAGGTTATGTAGCCTTAAAGGGTTCTGTCGGGCTCTTCACATATAGAACATTTTAGGGGTTCCCACTATGTGATCATTTTATGAGATCGTATTTCTCATCCCCATTGACTTCCATAGTATTTTGTTTCCATACTATAGAGGTCAATGGGGACCAGCAACCCACATTCTTCAAAACAAACTTGAGGGTGAGTAAATTATGACGGAATTTTCATTTTTTTTTTGGTGAACTGCCCCTTCATCAGCTGTCAGAATATCACTGTATTAAATAGCTGATATTCAGAAGCTCATTTGTGGTTTTGGGTTAAACCGAGCCGATTTGTGGATTAGCGCCTCTTCAATCTGGCTAGCACAGCTGGTTTCCACTCAACACTCTGTCTGACCCCCCGTATCATTGCCAGTGTGTGTTTGTGTGCGAGTGTACGGTGGTGAAAACCAACCCTCTTAACCGGAATTAATTCTTTTTTTCCACCTGCTCAAAACAGTGCCTTGTGGGTCACCAACAACTAAGGGATTAGTACGACCTTTAACGCTGATGTGTCGTTCCTTAGCACGAAGATCCCAGAGATCTGTCCGAGACTTGCGAGATTACGGCGGACTTGTGTCCTGGCCAGACTTCCACGGCCAGACGGTTGCTTGTTGACGAAGGCGATTTCTGTAATCAGAGATAGACAGATTGGTGTGTTTTGATGTTGTGCCTGTGTTTTGAGTGTTGCCTTGCGTTTATGTGTGTGTGTGTACTGTATGTGCGAAGTCTTTTAAAGCAGATTTGTCCTAGTAAGAGAAAGATGTGTCAGCATTCGTGGCGTACTCAGTTCTTTCAAGTTAATGCACAACAACTGAGTCATTTCCTCTTTTACGCTGACCCTCTGTGACATATCCCTTATAAAGTCAGAGACACAGAGCCCTATTGGTTGGGTTGATTATGCTGGAGAGCTCATGAGGACCGCCGGGTTCTTGCTCTCCAGCAGTGCATTAGCCGAGCACTTAGCCGCAGACGGACCGGAGCGAGAGTCTTCTTCGGGTCAAGGCTGTACTTATCGCATAGAGGGCTACACTTCAGAACTCTCATCAAGTGTAATACTGTCGTTCTAAAACTTGACAAGCACTGTATCGCAGTGGTGTTCTGAAATGAAGAGGCAAAATCCTCACTTAATGTTTTTTTTTAATATATATATAATCTTTTTATGTCCCATGTTACACTTAATGTTGTCACATTTTACTAATTAAATAAACATTACGTTAAATTCAGCCTGGTCTCATTGTTAATACGTAGGTATTAATACGTTATTTTCAAAGATAGAAAACGTACGTTTTTGTACGTTTGGATAGATGCTGAAACGTATAAAATGGACGTATTTGCAACATTTAAACGTATACATTATTACGTTTTTACAGCTACAAAACGTTAACTATTTACGTATATTTTTCATATCATAAAGATATTTGTATATCTTTAAAGATAAATGTCACAGGGGTGACTAATGGGCAAACGAGCGGCAGGTGTGGAGAGAGGAGTTGCCTGGTGATTGGGGCACATGCTCCCAGGTGGAGTATAAAAGGAAGCCATTTTGAAGGGGAAAGGACACACAGGAACGGAGACGGAGCGTCCACGCAGCAGGGGAGAGGCCGAGGGGCCGAGGCTGAGGCCGAAGCAGCGGTGTTCAGTGGGATTGAAGTGCTCAGTGAGTTGGAAGTGTTCGAAGAGCCTAAAGGGTTGACTTGGAGCAGTGTTGGATACAAGCTTCCTCAGGAAAACCGTTGGGGTGTGGAGATCGCCCATTTGAGTTTGCTGGATCAGAGGATCGTTTGTGGGAAGTCTGCTGGACTGAGCCATCGTCTAGATTGGTGCGGTGGAAGGAGAGAGAAGAGATAAGTGAACTGATTTCATCTTATGAGTATTTAAATTGCGGGAAGAGGATGCAGTAAATGTGGATCTGATTGTTGGAAGAGCTATGTGTTTCAGAGTGTGTTGAGGAGGAATTGAAAGAGAAATCCCTCGTGGAGCGAGCACAACAAACGGAGTGGGGCCTCTGACCAGCCTTAACGTGTGAGTGAATTGCAGTGCTTTTGCCTTATTGATACACATCGGTTTGTGGCTGTGGAATTGAGGTGAACACAAGTGTGCTGTGCCTTTGCTGAGAAGTGGCCCTAGCCCCATTCACACGTTGTGGAAAGTACTATATCTGCTCCCCATTGAAAGTCCAGTGTGATACAGCTGCACTGAAGAGGTTACTTTGTGCTGTGAAGGTCCTTAATTGTTATTTACTGTTTGAGCTTAAAAGCCTACAGCATCACTGGAGAAACGATCTTTTAACCCATCGCCTCCTCACTGTGAACAGAGATCCTGTGAATCGTCATTCTCCTGAAGTGAGTCTGCTGACTGCTGTGCCGTTCTACGAACGAAAGAGACCCTGTGAATCATTCTCCTGAAGTGAGTCTGCTGACTGTTGTGCCGTTCTACGAACGAAAGAGACCCTGTGAATCATTCTCCTGAAGTGAGTCTGCTGACTGCTGTGCTGTTCTACGAACGAAAGAGACCCTGTGAATCATTCTCCTGAAGTGAGTCTGCTGACTGCTGTGCTGTTCTATGAATGAAAGAGACCCTGTGAATCATTCTCCTGAAGTGAGTCTGCTGACTGCTGTGCCGTTCTACGAACGAAAGAGACCCTGTGAATCATTCTCCTGAAGTGAGTCTGCTGACTGCTGTGCCGTTCTACGAACGAAAGAGACCCTGTGAATCATTCTCCTGAAGTGAGTCTGCTGTGCTGTTCTACGAACGAAAGAGACCCTGTGAATCATTCTCCTGAAGTGAGTCTGCTGACTGCTGTGCTGTACTATGAATGAAAGAGACCCTGTGAATCATTCTCCTGAAGTTAGTCTGCTGACTGCTGTGCTGTTCTACGAACGAAAGAGACCCTGTGAATCATTCTCCTGAAGTGAGTCTACTGACTGCTGTTCTACGAACGAAAGAGACCCTGTGGATCATCACCCTTCTGAAATGAGTCTACTGACCGCTGTCACCCTGTGAACTGAGAGATCCTGTGAATCGTCATCCTTCTGAAGTGAGTCTACTGACTGCTGTCACTCTGTGAACTGAGAGATCCTGTGAATCGTCATCCTTCTGAAGTGAGACTGTGACGGCTGTGCGGTTCTAGGAACGAAAGAGACTTTTAATGTTGTTTTTATTATATTAATAAAGAACTTATATTTATTTTAAATGCTGTGTCTGCCTTTCATGAGTCTCACGGCACGCTCCTCGGGCGGTGGTCCGCTAAGAAGGGGGTGGGCTGCCCGCTGGCGCCCGCCCCTTCACCTGTGACATAAACATAACAAGATCCCTTAATCCTACTCCCAAAACCTAAACATATCCATTTTATACAGAATATAAAAAGGATAAAAAGTAATGGAAAGAGATATAGGTAAATGGCAGTTTTATTAACAATATAGCATTAAAATATATTTTGAGCCACTAATCCTACTCCTAACGTTACCTCTAAACCTACCCATAACCATTCCATAAAACTACGTAGGCTAACACAATTATGAAGAAAAAAAAAAACATAACAGACAGACAAGTATACTTTTCACATTAATTTTTTATTGCGAAAATGTCAAAACCGGTCACGTTAACATTACCAAAAGTCGTTCACATGATGATGCGCTGCAGTCGCAGTCCTCTCTGGCAGTATTATAGTAGTTGTGTATGAGGTAGGCCTACAGATCATAATTTAAGTTATTAACGTTAATCCATGAAAATGTTAACCCGATTCCGGTTCGCTCTGAATGCGCGCGCGCTTCTCCATTTCAAATGTACTACACCGACTGAAACACGGCATGTCGCAATCTGTGACGAAGCAGGCGAGAGCCAATGAGCGTTTGATATCAAGGCCGTAAAACATGTCGTAACGCTTCTTGAAGGCGCATTTTTTTAATTTGAATTCATCACCAGCGCAGGATACGTTTGCGGTCGCTGCTGAGAAATGAAGATGAAGATCTCTGGATAAAAGGCTGAATTTGGATCTGTTTCTTGCAAACAACGTATGGATTCTAGGATTTGGATTACATCAAGATAATAAAATGTATGTATTTTGTGAATGTATCAGTATGTTGTGTTTTATAGGGAATGCGGAGGTACGTCACGTCGTGTTGCATTATGGGACGTGGCCGCCATCTTTACAGGCACGATCTCTTGTTTACCTTCGGTATAATAGTGGGTGTTTGGCTAAAACGAGGTAAAATTGAAGAAGAACGGAAGAAATGGAGATGTTTAAAGAAAAAGAGAAGGGACACTACTGGGATAAACTAAATGCCACTGTCAAAAAACTATTTGGACAAACTATCCGCGATAAAAAACGTTAATACATCCGATTTAGTTTTGGTGTTCGAAGCCTATGCTAAGTTGATTACTATTGTACATGAAGTTCAAGCTATTTTACCTGTACAGCAGCTCTCATAGTTAATGTCAGCTTGCTATTTTCAGCATATGTTAAGTTTTCATAGGTTGTGCAAGAAAAAAAATTGTACATTACTTTATAATGCCACAAGATGTGGTAACTTGTTAAATACAACTGTGCCTTATTGTCAACATTAAAAATGAGAGTATTTGGTCGTTTATTTTAAAAGTTTGATGTATATTAGCCCATTGTTATGTGTACTTAAAGGGTCTTTGTGGTTGCAATCAGTACAGAAACAGAGAAGTCACTTAATGTATTTATTAAGCAGATATATAAAATCACGATTCACAGACATTTAAAAAAAGGCATGTAAAAAAATGTACAGAACATCAAAGCAAATTGTTAATTGAAAATAAATATAATTTGATTCATGCAATGTGTCCTGACTTTATCATCTGCTACTAACATTAACCGCAAATTCAACATCATTCATCAACTAAGTTATCCTCCAAAATGTTAGTCATCGATGAATATACAATACACAACCTCTTGCTTTGTACAACTTTTAACAAACGTAGTATGCAGTGGAGGACAGTAAGTTTTTCCTCATGGTTGCGGCGATCCGGCGTCTTCTCGTCATCTCCTCGACCTGCTTCCCTTGTTGTTTTTTCCGAGAAAGAAAGGTGAAACAACATACTCCGTAGTTCAGTTTCCTCCCTGAACGATCGTGTGACCTGCTATGGCAGTTGAACTGAACAACCATATCGACGTTTATTAAAATCTCGACAGAAAATCCAAACACAGCTTCCAACACATAATACATTTAAATGCAGCGGTATTGGGCGCGATCCTGTAAATATGGCGGCGGACCCATAATGCAACACGGCGTGACGTCATCTCCACATTCCCTATTGGAGAAAATGCTTTTTGTGTAAATACACTAAATACTACAAAATGGTTAAATGATTAAACAAGGTATTTTTAAGGTTAAAAGTGTATTCCTTTTTAACACCACGCAGGCTAATCCTCCAAAACGAGTTTGTTGCAGAAGGCACGAACAGAGCGAAAGGTTAATATTTATGAGTAACGTAGGCCTATTATATTAATAAATGCGATTGAAAACTTAATTGATAAGACAGTTGAATGCAATAGAGTCAAAACATTAATGCCAAGATTATGCATAAATAGCAACACGTAGCCTACAAATGTCTACGTCGGTAGATTTGTTCATACGTAAATAAATTACGTTTTTGTGCTGTCAATACGTAAATATTTTTACGTTTTAGTGCTGTAAATACGTCAGTATTATACGTTTCTGTGTATATAAAACGTAAACAAATGTACGTATGATAGAACTACACTTTACGTAAAAATACACACGTATTCTCATGAGATCACGTTGTTAAATTACTTAAAAAAAGAAACCAACTACAATTCTATTTAGTATTTTTACATTAACAATGTCATTTATTTATTTAAACCAAGTACGGTATATCTCAAGTTAGTGTTTTTAAGCATTTTTACATTTATTCCAAAATAATAACAGTAACAATTTAACAACTTCTGTTGTTCTTTTCTCGTTCAGTAAACACTGCACTGTAAAAAAAAAAAAATATTGAAACTGATCAAAATGTGTTAAGCAATTTACAACTTGTTTTATAAGTTAAACAAGATTCAACTAATTTAAGTCAGTTTAATGTAAGTTGATTGTACTTAAAAATTTAAGGCAGTTTTTTTTTACAGTGTGATCACAGACACGAAGATGAACCTTTAATTTCATCAAGTTGATGAATCACACAAAAAAATCCACTCGGACCTTTTTTATTTTTTATTTTGACGTGACATAAAGCAGTGATTTCCAAGTGGGTGAGCTGTTTATGTAAAAACAAGAGATGTAGCTATACACTTTTTAATGCTACATTTTGTAATGTATGCATTGTTTTATTTTTGTAATATGGATTATTTTCTTATCCACTTTTTTGAGGTGGCACTTCCTCCCTTGCCTCCTCGGAGTAAACGCCCCTGCATTATTTGTTAGTTCAGTAACACTTTACAATAAGCACCATTAGTTCATGTCAATGCATTAACTAACAACAATGATTCATATATTTGCTACATAATTTATAAATATTTGTTAACTTTAGTTAACAAATGGAACCTTATTGTAGTGTTACTGATAATTCAGTACCAGAACACAAGAATAAAATATTTAGCCTAACTTGGGATGCCCTGCAAATGTCTGTGAAAGTAAATGTCGGGTTTCTACTCTAATGGGACGAATGGCGAAAGCTACTGTTTTAAAGTTTGGAGTGGTTTCATCGGGACAGCATCTCTGTCCCAATTTGAGACACTCTCGCACTGTACTCCCTCTTTTAATGCACCTTAGACATTGCACATAACACACAAAAAAAATTAGGAAAAGATAGGGACTGCTGAGATGTGGGGGAAGGTTATCTTATATTATCTTATCATCTTATTATACCATCTTTTATTTTATGCGGCATTGACAATGGCAATTGTTACATAGGAGGAATGATGGAAATAAAAATCGACCAACACAATATTGGCAATATGGTGGTAGTGGGGAGTGGGGTGGTGATGGTAATGACAATGGTAATAAATAATAAATGGTTACTTTGTTTACGCATACACACACATACACATACCCACACTCACACCCGCTCAAATACACACTTAGATCAAACAATTATATCACTTTTATGTCACTTCTGGAATTATGGATTTACAAGATTGCTCACTACTGTACTATGTTGGTTTGTATGTATGTCTGACTGTTAAATAAAAAAAAAAAAAAAAAAAAAAAAAAAAGTTTGGGGTCGGTAAATGTTTTTATTTTTTTATTTATCTTTTAAGAAATGCATGTATTTATTCAGCAAGGATACATTAAATTGATCAAAAGTGAGAGTAAATACATTTACATTACAAAAGATGTTTAATTCTGAAAAAGTTTTCAACATTGATATTAATAATAATAAATGTTTCTTGAGCAGCAAATCTGCATATTAACTATATCTCCGCCATTGACGAAAATTTCTGTCTTTCTGTGTTTTCACTGTTATACGGTAGGAGGCTCTATTACACATCTTCTGAAAGAGTACTGAATCTCCCGATCAAAACACAGGCGAAGAAGAAGCAGAAACAAGCGATATCATAAGCATCTAAAATAACATGATCGGCAACATTAAACAGCATGTAAATCAAAACTGCCTAATGTTACCAAATGAAATGTCGACTCAGGACAAGCTATAGGAGTGTGAAACTTTGTGGGTGTTGATGGACTCAATCTACCAATGATTTGATCATCGTTCTGAATCTGATCCAGATGCACTGTAAAAAATAATTCTGTGGCTTAGTAAATATTACAGAAATATTTAACTTTATTAACTTAATAAAATCTCTGAATATCTTTAACTTGATTGTTTGAGTTAAACATACCAAAATAATTTAGTAAAAATCCAACAGTTAATTTTATCTAGAATTTACAGATATATTTAAGTTTTTTTCAATAAAATTATTTAGTATTTGACTAACCAATTATTTCTTTATAATACACTTAATATATTTGTGAAATTTCTATCAAAAAATATGAGAATGTTTAATTAAACTGATCTGTTTCAAGAAACAAAAAAAGTACTTAATTCAAATCAATATTATTAATACATTTCACACTCTTAAGAAATTTAGTAAGTTTACTCAATTAAAACAATTCACCCCTCCCCCACCCTCTGACGTGACGACAACTCGACGGTTGGTTCTTGGTTGAGTGAGCGCGGGCTGTTTGAACTCTCCGGTCTCCAGTACAACATCTCTCTTCTCAGCGTTGCAGATTTGGTGCATTTCCTCTGTGAAATTCAGGTTTGTGCATATATTATCTTATCTATACAATCATTACTGTGCTTTAAATCATTTTATTTAATGCAAAACAACATATACATGTGCGTAATTCGACACCTAAACAGAGTCGCGCCCGTCTTTAACGTTATGGTCTTTTCGCGTGATTGAAACGCCTTTCATAAACACACGACTTTATTCATTTCTAATGATAATGAATATAATTCATTTGGATGATAAAATGTCCTCAGAACTGTCACTGTTTGTTTATTGGCAGGTTATGGAGTGAGTCGCTCGCAGTATCTTTCGGCTATGAGTGGGACGGTATTCAGGACACCGGTCTAAAGTTCGAAGTTCACCCGCAGAGCGCGAGTCCGTCTCCGGGACGAAAACCAGCGCTGATCCGGTGGACATTGGATAACAAGACTGGTTGATTACACTTGAATTAGGCTACCTGAATGTTTAAATGTTTCATTTTACTTCAAAAATGTTTGTTAATTGAGTTTAAGCAATATTGTATACATGTTAAAAACAGTGTAAAATGAGCTGTATTGCTGTACTCAATGACAATAAAGGCCATGCCATTTAACGTATACTGGTTGTTGTATGAAATAGGCTACTATTTTACAAAGGTTTAGAGGAAATAAAAGAGGTTAATATTACTTATAAATAAAAACAGTTAATATTACTCATAAATATTGTTTTTTAAATGTTAAATCATACTCAATTTTATTTCTTAATGTACCAGATTCAGTTACTCCAATTTACTTAATTTTTTTACTTGCATTTACTCAATTCGCACAGTATATTTCATTGATTTCACAGCTTTAAAATTTACTCAATTTTTTTGAGTGTAAAAATGTTTCACCAAAAAAATTGAGTAAATAATAGTTAGACTTTTTACAGTGTGTAGTCTTTGACAATTTTATTTTCTCAGCTTTTTGATCAAAAGGTTGCTTTTTTAATTGAACTTAAAAGAGAAGAAAGGGAATGGCAGAAAGGGGACTTGAATGTGAAAAGTTGTTTCTATATGACACTTATTTGTAGGAGAGGCATCAACGAATTCCAAATCCCAAAAAGATTGATTTGGGAACGTCAGCCGAACAAGGAAAATCATTTCATAGGGCCAGCAATATATATATATATATATTATATATAATTTTTTTTTTTTTTTTTTTTTTATCAAAAAGCTGAGAAAATAAAATTGTCAAAGACTACATCTGGAGTCTACAAAGACTACATCTATATATATATATATATATATATATATATATATATATATATATATATATATATATATATATATATATATTTTTTTTTTTTTTTTTTTTTTTTTTTTTGTTGTTGTTGTTGGAAGATTATAGACAAAGGCCAACTTTTTTCTAAAGAATAATGTGTGCTCGCGAATCATTCGCAATAAAACCAGGAACGAATGTGTATCATGAAAGAAAATAGGTTCAATTTGGATATTAAACGCCTCAATGACTTCTGGACATTAGATCAATTGTTTTAAAGTATGATCAGAAACGAGTCTATGCTTTTGTTGAAAATTGAGTTTGGAGCTGTGATGCATATTCATTAGCTGGATTCTTGCATCAGAACTAAAGGACACACACACACACACACACACACACACACACACACACACACACACACACACACACACACACACACACACACTCAACAAAAAAAACTAAAGGATTAAATAAAAAAAATGAACTAACCTAAATTCAAGTCAATGTAAACCTCCACCATGGAAGTGGGCTAAACTCTCCCTTGAGGGAAGGAGAGATAATGTTTTAACAAAAACCTGCCCATTTTTCCTTGCAAATCACATAATCTAAAAGAGGTCACTGAATCAAATGTAATCAGACGGGTGATTCTTAAGTCGGCTAATTCTTTCTGCAAGTAAGTACGTGCCATTTTTAGGAACAGGAGTGAATCCATACATAAGATCTCAGTTCATTGTCCTGCATCACAGGTGTGTTTCAGACGGAAAGTAGGCAACAAAATCATGCTGGCTTGTAAGACACCTTATTTTGAGCAAAATACCTTATTTTTACTTTTGACCACTCATAAGGCAATCCCAGAATGCACTTCAATGAAGATAGTGTTGATTACATATTTAATTAATAGGAAGTTATTTCTGAAAAAAAAGCTTGTTCTCGGAATACTCACTCTCCCTTTCAAAAGTTTGGAGTTGGTAAGATTTTTTTAAACAAATATCTGTTGTTTTTTTTTAACTGTTTTCTGTTTTAATATATTTTTTTAAATTTAGTGCATTACTGTGATGGCAATGTTGAATCATTTTTCAGGATTTTGATAAATAGAAAGTTCAAAAGAACAGTTTTTATTCGAAACTGAAATCTTTTGTAAGATTATTAATGTCTGTACAGTCACTTTCATTTAATTTATAGTGATCTTGCTGAAAAAAATATTCATTCCTTAAATAAAAAAGTCTTACTGACCCCAAAATGTTATTGTATGGAGTTGTTAGCTTAGCAACATGCTAATTAGTCAACTAATGTGAATTTAATGTGATGTGTGCTATTTGTGTGCGATGTATAGGCCTATATGTCTGAACTGAACTGAACTGAACATTAACAGATTGGTTTGCATGTAGCATTTTAAATCTAAAGGCCTGTTCCCACCAAAGTCAATAATAAGATAACCATAATGATACTGTATTTTAGCATCCACTCCCAGCGCAAGATAACGTTCTGTATATTCTAAGTACCCGCCTCAGGTTTGTCATCTGTAGCTTTAAATGCTTAAGCTCTTCAAAGCGGGATGGATTCTGAGTGGCTGTCAATGTTTTCATCGTTCATCAACTGGAAATAATCATTATGAATGTCATTTCAACAATATCGTTTATCTATGCCGTTATCATTGTTGTGGTGTTAACCCTGCTATTTTTTTATATTTCCTACTATACCTTTAATGATATGGTTATAGTTGTCATTGGTATGAACGGGCCCATTCCACTGCACTACTTTTAAATCATTATCCATGCGCTAGACGGACGTTCTTTTTTTTTTTACTTTTGCGTTAACATCT
The DNA here is from genome assembly GCA_036326025.1 of Chrosomus eos. NCBI lineage: Eukaryota > Metazoa > Chordata > Actinopteri > Cypriniformes > Leuciscidae > Chrosomus > Chrosomus eos. The sequence goes on from CM070825.1 coordinate 17,350,029, forward strand.
CACGCATGACTCGACATTCTCAAATTGTGGTGCTCAAGTTAAAAGTTCAACTTTTAAAAGTAAAAAAAAAAAAAACACATCTCAAGAGCTTGCAGGTTTTTTTCATTCCACCACAGAAATACGTGTGTTAGAAGATAGATGCCTTTGTGATGAGGCAGCTTCAGAACAGATTTGCAATGAAACTTTTAAGTTTTGTTTAAAAAAAAACTGCTTTATGCCACCATGGCACAGTTGTATTCAGAAATAATGCATTGTAGAAGTCATGCCAGTTGGATCTGGCACTAATCATGTGAAAAACCGCAGTGCTGTTTGTACGGTATTAGCCCGGCGCTCTACCGCTAACAGTCTCAAGATGACAGCAGGGCTATAGGATCCAGATCATGAAGTCTACGGGTTAGGTTGTAATTCCTAGGCTCAGAGCACACAAATGGGATCCGATCTTGAGCTAGGGCCCTCGGAGGTCTGCCTGGGTCAGTGGGGTCCTTTTTCATTAAATACAGCTCTTGTTTAAAGTGAGCTGCTGGGAGTGTTAATATCCCTCTGATGAATTTGGATATTAGTGTCTATAAAACCTTTTTTCCCTCACTTTTATCTCTATAACCTGTAGCTACTGTTTGCATTCTGTAATTAAACTTCCTGTATTCTACTCACTGTGCTTTTTAAAAGGAAATAGATGCTTGTGTGTGTGTGTGTGTGTGTGTGTGTGTGTGTGTGTGTGTGTGTGTGTGTGTGTGTGTGTGTGTGTGTGTGTGTGTGTGTGTGTGTGTGTGTGTGTGTGTGTGTGTGTGTGTGTGTGTGTGTGTGTGTGTGTGTGTGTGCGCGCGCGCGCGCGCGCTTTGGATAATGTATCGGTGCTAAGAACACTTTCACAGAGAGAATTAACTGATCCAAATATAACTGTGGAAGTAACATTAACTGCTTGCTGTACTTTGTCAGTTAAAAAGTAAAACATTGTTAAAATAAATTAATTTAATTGAAAGTAAATAAATTTTACAACAAACATTTTCAGTGTTAATAATGTATGTTGTTTTATATAGTATTATTATTATGGTATACAGTTTCAAGGAAATTTTATTGCACAATTGTTGACATTATAACTATTGTTGTTATTATTATTATTATTATTATTATTGAAGATATTAGTTGGCCCTGATGTCAACTAAACAATATTACCAGACAATTGGCGCTGTTTTACATAATACTGAGAATGCTTCCATGCAATAAAAGCATTGTTTCCACTGTGGTCATTTCAGTGAGTAAGGTTTGCAACTGAATTCAATGTTTATGTTCTCAGAACCCTTAGAAAGGTTAAAATTAGTTTTTAATGAATACATTTGTATTACATTAGAATTTTTTTGTATTATACTGTATATGACAGTCTCTCGCATACATTTGTACTTACAGAGCCCCTCTTGCACCTACACTTAAATTGCTGAGAATATTGCTTTCCTTGACCATTTTTTGTTCTTCACAGAATCTCAGTGTGCGTGTGTGTGTGCGTGTGTGTGTGTGGGTACGTGCGTGCGTGTGTGTGTGTGTGTGTGTGTGTGTGTTTAATGTGCGTGTTCTTCACTTTCTGTAAACTAACTTGCAGAAGCTGTATATCTCCTGGTTCTTTCTCCACTGGTTAGCCTTGCCCCATCCATCTCTCGTTCGCTTTTCACCTCCGCTCGGATGTCATCCCTCTCTCTTTGAATTTGTGTGTGCTTTGCTTTCTCTGTTGTTTTTTCTCTTTTTCCTCTAACCTCACTTTTCAGTCCCTTAAAATATTTGGATCTTTCATTTTCTTTGAGTTTTATGGCTGCAACTGGTTCAAAAACATGATCACATTTCATCCTCAACCAAAAAAAAAAAAAAAGAAAAAAAGAAAAGAAAGTGAAAAAATTATATGACAAAGAAATTGAATAATTTAAATTTGCATTATAAAATTTGATTATATATGTTATTATATATTACCATAATGCATCTGGACATTTTACTTTTGACTTTTTCTATATATTGTCAAAGTACTGTAAAACAACTACTGTATTGCAATGATTGAAATGGAACAAATATTTTTTAAAACCAACTAAATTATATATACATTTTATATTCATATATAACATTATATAATATATATATATATATATATATAGCATATATATTGTAGAGCAAACAGTGCAAACGCTCTGGAACTGGGAACACTTCCCATAACACCTGATGTACTCCTTACATCATAAGAAGAATTGCATCTGCACTAATGGTAGTCTCTCTGTTTACCCCAAGGTTTACCATAGTCAGCCGTATCCAGGCCGTATCCAGATCAGATGAAAGACATGTGTCTAGACACGACCATAACGCAGCCCCTGAAGTGTTAGCAGAGACCATGTCAACTAGACTATCCCCTGCAAAGGCCTCATCGACACGACAAAAGGGGTATTTTCACAACAAATGTTTTTTCCACTGTACAGATAAAAACATTATCAAAATGATTTCCGTTCACATGGATCCGCGGAAACGATAAAACAACGCCGTCATGTGACATCATGCTGGTGCACGCATGGACAGTAGAATTAAGTGGGGGGTTGGGTGAAACTGACAGAAAGACAGTTCCTTTCATTTTTTCCCTCCATATAAAACACTGTGTTTGTGGTCATCCAGTTTGAAATGTCAACTACAAAGACTGAGGTTATTCAGATTTTCTGTCGCGGCGTTCTTTCTGTATTTTTACGACTCGTTGCAGCCTTTAAAAACTGCCTAACGCACTGGATCCTTCACTGGAAACCGAAAGTAACTCACTCCCGCTATTTCCTCTTTGAATTCTTTCACCCGGGAACAATGACTAGACACCATTATGACTAAAAGTTTGCTACGAAGTATTTTCTAATAAAACAAGACAAGTGTATCCCTAGCAGACTGGGGAAGTGGCCTTGGACGGCAACATGCCCAGTGCATTATGGGTGTTGAAATTTTCTATTTGGTTAAAGGAAACACAACAGCCCTTTTCCTATGTTTTCTCTAGTAAGGTAGCACATATTTCAAAAATGTCCCCGCATATCTACTGCATAGGCAGCCCCGTTCTACTGAAAGCCCATTTTGCCAGTGGTTAAGAACCCCTTTAAAGACAGCAAAATGACGGGGGACATTTGATTCATTTTAGTTACATTTTTTCACTGAGACTGTGTGCAAGTTGATTAGTAAGGTTTGTATGCTGTTGTGCAATGCATCTGCCTGCATTTGCATATGTGTGTGTGTGTGTGTGTGTGTGTGTGTGTGTGTGTGTGTGTGTGTGTGTGTGTGTGTGTGTGTGTGTGTGTGTGTGTGTGTGTGTGTGTGTGTGTGTGTGTGTGTGTGTGTGTGTTTGGGTGTGTGTGTATACATATTAACCTGTGCCTGGGGGCCACTCTACATAATGACTGAGCAACAGGCCCCAGCTGTTCACATCTGTCTCTCCAGCTCTCTATGAAGCACCTACCCCATGCCTCCTTCCACTTCTAAAGCACGTCTCACTGTGTGTGTCGGTTGTATGCGTGCATGTATCTATGTGTGTTGAAGGCCGCGGCCTTGATAGAGACACATACAGTTTTAAAAGAACACTACACCCAGAGTTCAGCTTAAATCTGTGATATGTCTCTTTTGACTAAACTTTACTTCTTACTCTTTACACATTCAGATTCAATGCACTTCTCAAATCTCCCAGATACAGTGAAAACACTTTTATGTGAGACCTTATAAACCCGTTAAATCATCTAAATCGACAACATGTATGTTAGACCCTATACCAACTAAACTACTTAAAGAGATGCTTCCAGAGGTCATAGATCCTCTTCTTAATATCATTAATTAATCTTTGTCATTAGGACACGTATCAAAACCGTTTAAGCTGGCTATGATTAAACTTGATCCTACAGAATTATAGCCTGGCAAGCCAGACCTATCAAGATGTTAGGTCTGGGAACTCTCCATTGACACCTCAATCCGAGGGGCAGGATAAACGGTTGTCTTTCAAAATCCCTCTGCATGCAATAGGACAGCGCTACAACCAACAAGAGCAACGAACGGTTGTGGATGAGTGAGTCCCATGCGTTTTTGCACCAGCGGAGCTAGTTGATATATTAAACTTTTGCCGTATCCGGTCGTCAAAACTCCGAACACATCTTCCTTTTTTAAGAATGACTTAAGTGACGTTCTCTTAACTCCAAGTCCTCCAGAGTCGCGGCCAAAGCCGATTCGAAAGACCGCTGCATCTTCATTGTTTTCAAGTAGCAGGGAAATCACCTATGGAAATCACGCGGAACGTCAGAACTGTGCCGTCATTGTGTTAAGCCCGCCCGCCGACTCTATACACGATGTGATTGGCCTGACCAGTTTTTGGTTTTTCCTGCTCAAAAGCCTATTGAGAGTTGCTAGACCACACTTTGCTGCAAAATAATTGTTGCTGCCGCTAGGGAGCGTCTAGATTTCTAGGCTAACAGAATTAGTCAATTACAGACCGATCTCAAATCTACCTTTTACGTCAAACATACTAGAAACGGCAGTATCTTCACAAATATGTACCTTTTTTGAAAGAAATGGTATCTGCGAAGATTTTCAGAGGATTTAGATGGTATCATAGCACTGAGACAGCTCTCAGAGTCACAAATGATTTGCTCTTATCATCTGATTGTGGTTGTATCTCTCTATTAGTGTAACTCGATCTTAGTGCTGCATTTGATACTATACGACTCAAAAATAATGTTGGCATTAGGAATTGCACTAGCATGGTTTACACCATACTTATCTGACCATTATCAGTTTGTAGCAGTAAATGAAGAGATGTCTTATCGGTCAAAAGTTCAGCATGGTGTACCACAAGGCTCAGTACTAGGACCGTTTCTGTTCACTCTGTACATATTAACCTTAGGAGATATCATTAGGAAGCATGGCATTAGTTTTTACTGTTATGCTGATGATACTCAACTCCATATTTATTCATGCCCTGACGAAACTTACCAATACACAAAATTAACGGAATGTATAGCTGATTTAAAAAACTGGATGATTAGTAATTTCCTACTTCTTAATTCTGAAAAAAACAGAGATTCTAATTATTGGACAAAAAACGTCTTCAAGTTATAACCTAGAATACTGTCTAACACTTAATGGCTGCTCTGTCAAGTCCTCGTCGTCAGTTAGGAACCTGGGTGTGCTCTTTGATACCAATCTTTCATTTGAAAGTCATGTCTCTAGAATCTGTAAAACTAAATTTTTTCATCTTAAAAATATATCTAAATTACGTCATATGCTCTCAATTAAAAATGCAGAACAATTAGTTAATGCGTTCATGACATCAAGGCTAGATTATTGTAATGCTCTACTAGGTGGTTGCCCTTCCCGTTTAATAAATAAACTACAGCTGGTCCAAAATGGTAGTTCTTACCAGAACCAGGAAGTATGACCATATTAGCCCGGTTCTGTCAACACTGCATTTGCCCCCTATTAAACATCGTACACATTTTAAAATAATGCTGATTACTTACAAAGCACTAAATGGTTTAGCTCCCCAGTACGGGAGCGAGCTCTTAACGCATTATAGTCCTTCACGTCTATTGCAATCTCAAAATTCTGGCCAGTTGATAATACCTAGAATATCAAAATTGACTGCTGGCGGTAGATCCTTTTCCTATTTAGCACCAAAATTTTGGAACAATCTTCCTAACATTGTCCGGGTTCAAATCTAGACTAAAAACACATATCTTTGGCTTAGGAACACACTATAGATTTCTATAATTCAATGTTAGGCTTCATAGTTTAGATCAGCCGGAACTGGGAAAACTTCCTATGAATCCTGATGTACTTGGTACATCATAAGAAGGATGGCGTCTAATCTAATATTAGTCTCTCTGTTTATCCCGAGGTTTACAGCAGTCCGCCGGATCCAGACCATATCCAGATCTGATGAACAACCATCGCATTGGCACGACGACAACGAATCCCTGAAGTGACAGCCTCATCAGCCCTGTGAAGGCCTCATGGACACCTCAACAAACTCATCTCCACCACCGGCGTGATGCCTCTGACCCCCATCCAGATGGAACTGGATAAATATTGTGAAAGTTCTGATCCAATCTGACTTCTGACCTATAATGCTGCCTGAATCATAATCATACACTGTTCTTTCAGAATGGTACAGAACTTGGTAAAGGTTTTGGCACTTGCTACATGACAAAAAAAATTACATGATTCAAAAATTTTTAATGGTCCTAAAAAACATCCCAAAAAAAAAACACTTGTACTCCTCCTGGTGAAATCTGACAGCATTGGAAATTAATGGGAAGTGAATTTCATCTAGTGGAACCGTTTGGTACTGCGCACAAACAGAATCTTACTGAAAGCTATTTTTTTGAGATATCAACCTCAAATTCGGAACACAGACATTGTGTTTATGTTGTTTACTTGTTTATTTTTATGACTTAAATTTTCTTGCAGATTTAGGGTAAAACGTGTTTTGGAAAATATAGGTTCATATACAAATTGAAAATAGTATTTTTGTGCTTTTTTCATAACAATAAACTATTTCTAAGTTCACTTTTTTTTTTTACTTCTTTCACTTCAGCAAAAAGACTGAAGTGCTCCAACTGCTCAACTGAGATAGCAGACTCGAGAGAGAGAGATGGATAAGTGATAACAGTGCTTTATTTTAGCAAATTGACTAATAACACATTGATCATCAAGGCAGGTATTACTTTTCAGTTCTTAGATTTTGTAAGTGAAGATTGTGATCGTCACTTCAACAGGTGTGTAAATCCACACACACCTTTTAGTTGTCGTTTAGCAGGCTGAATATTGTTATCAAAGTCTTAGGGCTCTAGCATAGATGCGGGGCAATGCGGCGCCAGGTTCGACGCAAGTGTTTTTTATCTAGTTTCAGCCCGGCGCAGTTATCTTTTTCACGTCATGCGCCACGTTGTTTAAATAGCAAATGCATTTGCGTGTGCGTGCTGGTCTGAAAATGTAGTGTGTTAAGGCGCATTGTTGGCGCGTAGCTATTTTGAGGCAACTGAAATAGACTGCGCCAACAAAAACATGGTCTAAAGTCAACGGCGCATTTTTTTTTTTTGTTATTTAAAGAGTAATATGCTCCTATATGCAGGTCCCCAACTCGTGTACACTCTGCTGATTACACACACAGGGATGCGCAGCAGCACACAAACATGTCAAATATTAAAAATAAAGGATTACAATGTAAAAGATTATTATTGTGTTCATAAAGGTATGGTGGAATCCGACTTGTCCCGTAGATGATCTGCTTGTGCGCTTTAAGCTCGCTCACAAGCAGATCCGTTTCCTCTCTGGAGAAGTGTTCAGTTTTTCCACTTGCAAATTCCGCCAAGTAAATAGCACGCGTGCGCATTGCACAACTGGCTTTTAAAGGGAATGGGAGATGAGACTCTGATTGGTTTATTGCATGTTATGCCCAAAACACACCCATTACTCATTAAGAGTATATGGACAACCCTTTTAGACCATTCGCCAGGCACGCAGACCATTTTTCCGTCATTAACTAGCAAAAGTGGATTCGGACACGCCCTATGTGCACTTGTGCCGTGCACTTAGACCATTAAAATAAGGCTGTTTGTCTTACAGGTCTTCAGGAAACGCTGAAGAAAACGCTGGAGAAGAGGAACAGACGCAGGAGCAAGGAGACAGGAACTTGGGAATCGCAGGTGGTAATATTTGCGGGTAAGGAATACAGGTAAGTAATCCATTGTCCAAGTTGAGACCAGATAAATGACAGAGTGCAGGGAGTGTGTTTATATGCAGAAGTGATTGAGTGCGGTGATTGATAACAGGTTGCTGTGATTAGAAGTGACTGGGATCTGAGTGAGGTGCTGGAACGCATAGGATTGTGGGATATAACAGGCAGCGAAGGATATTTCTATGTGTATATATATATATATATATATATATATATATATATATATATATATATATATATATATATATATATATATATATATGAGATATACAGTTTCTTTATATAACCACTATAAGTGTTATATTGCACTATAAGTGCAAGCTTTGAAACTCCATTGTGTAGAAAAACAGCGTTCCTGAATGCCTGCAAATGCTAAATTTTGCAAAAGATAATGAGACGAGCCGTGGCTATTGACCCTTGTCCTGTGTTTATAAGTATAGATTTTACTAAAGAAGAAAAATCTTTATCCATTGTCTAGAATCACTCAAAATTCCAACTGCTTTTTCTTAGTGGTGTCACCAGTGAGTCAATCCATGTCTCAGGTTTCCATTAGGTGGCATATAATAATAACAAAAAAATAGAAAAACTGTAGAGGGGGGACAACGATTTTCAGCAGACAATCAAATATTCAGTTGTGGAAAATGAATTCTGTGTAAAATCTGTTGCTGTGCGCAGTGAGAGAACCAAGGGCCCCTAAGGAGTGTTCAGTATGTAAAATAAAGTGAATAGACTGTGCAGTATTTATTATGCATGAGCATAAATGTTACAAAACTGGTCGCTGTGGAGACTGCAGCGTTCACTTCAGTGTCGACAAGGGTACCAGGGTCCCTCAACATACAAACAGAGCGAAAAAGAACAAGAAATGAATTTGAAAAGAAAAAAATGTCCGTGTTGTTCTAGATGTAGTCCATTTGAAAGGCCGTGTCCTGTGGTAGCACCCTTCTGGAGCTCCGTTAAAGCTAATTAAATGCTCGCTAATGGCCGAATATGACGAGGTGAAAGGACAGAGATTCAGTGCCAAAGTCAGCAGTTTGCTCATCTCATCTCATTTCCATTCCCTTATCCTCCCTCGTATCACTCCTCCAATGGTGTCAGGTTGTTATGAAACCGTCAAGACGAGGGGAATGTGTGTAGGGGAGCCCCACTGGCATTTCTTCACCAGAGCTGGTGAACGTCTTCAGAGAAGAACCTCCACATGAGGCGAAACAAAGGCGAGCGGTGAAGCTCAACAGGTAAGCTGCGTTCTCTCATATGCAAGTGTTTTATCACACTCAAAGACTCTTTTTTTTATACGTTTCCTCTTTTCCCCATCTCTCTTTTGGCTTTAAGAAGACAAGTAAGAGTGAGGAGATGGAGGGTTGAAAGAAGGCCGTTGTCTCACTCTCTCTCCCTTGTCAGTTTTAAGTTGACTTCTGTGTCAAGGGGATGGATGAGGGAGAGACGGAGAAGTACTTCTGTGTGGAAGCTGCGATATTAAGTTGAAACGGTATGACAAAGAGTCAAAACAAAGAGCATTTTAATAGCGCTGCTTCCTCAGGAAGCTAAAAGTGGGTGAAATCCATTAAAGGCGTTAAAATTCTTCCCTTTTACCAGAATAATCCCGGAATCTGTTGATGACCTACTGTCATTAATTTTTGTGTTCATATTTTTTTTTTACAAAGATTTTAAGATGACATTTTCAACAGATGTAGAAAACAGATTATGTTTTCATAATGTTTAGGATTTAGAATAGGTGAATCTACTTTAATAATTAAGATTTTTACAGTATTACAAATCTTGTTTAATTTATTCAACTAATTCAATGGATTTCTATTAAAAAAAATAGTTTAGTGTAAGTTGTACTTTCTATTCATCAAAGAAATAGACTGTCCACAAAAATACTAAGCAGCACAACTTTATTTTCAGCATTGATATGTTTCTTGAGCAGCAAATCATCATATTAGAATGATTTCTGAATGTGACAGTAAAGACTGAAGTAATGGCTTTGTAACGGTAAAAGTATGGGAAAAAATCTATAGGTGCATGTATCTATAGGTTTATAACTGAGCACTACCAACCCAGGAGATTCTCCTTATGAAACTGGTTTTAAAATTTGCAAAAACATCTGCATGCCCTAGTCAGAGAGCAGAGAGTCTATTTCATTTTCTTCACATTGCATAGCAGCCATGTCACCCTGTAGCCCAAGACTGGTTGCCCACTGAAGCTAAGCAGGGTTGAGCCTGGTTAGTAACTGGATGGGAGACCTTCTGAGAAAACCAGGTTGCTGCTGGTAGAGGTGTTAGAGAGGCCAGTAGGGGGCGCTCACCCTGTGGTCTGTGTGGGTCCTAACGCCCAAGTATAGTGACGGGGACACTACACTGTAAAACAGCATCGACCTTCGGATGAGAATTTAAACCGAGGTCCTGACTCTCTGTGATCATTAAAAATCCCAGGATGTCTTTCGAAAGAGTAGGGGTGTAACCCTAGCATCCTGGCAAAATGTGCCCAGTGGTCTCTGTCCATCATGGCCTACTAATCCTCCCTATATACTGATTGGCTTCATCACTCTGCAATATCCTCTCAACCAGTAAGCTGGTGTGTGTTGGGCGTTCTGCCACAATATGGCTGCCGTCACATTGTCCAGGTGGATGCTGCACATTAGTGGTGGTTGAGGCTCCTCACCCATTCTATGTAAAGGGCTTTGAGTGCAGAGAAAAGCTCTATATAAATGTAATCAATTATTATTATAAATTATTTAGGGCTGGGCGATAAATCGATTTTATCGATTAACTCGAATGTGTAGCTTACGCGAGTTTACGCCGATTTTTTTGAATGAAAATCGGTTTTCTCTTTAACAACCGCCGACGCGCCCATATGGGCTCCCGTAGTTCCGACCGCGCTCAGCGCTTGCCATGATAGAGATACACAAACAACATGGCAAATGAACAAAACCGCGGCAGCAGAAGCACACCCGCCGAAAACATTTACAAACTGAATCTGCAGGGCCGCCAACTCTCACGAGTTCACTGAGAGACACGCAATTGTCACTTTTTACACGCTCTCACACACACATCCATTTCCTCACGCAGAGAAACATCGCGAAGCAAAGAGGACACTGACACCGACATACAAGACAGAGCAGGTTACTGTTGATATGAAACAGATTCTCGGCTCTCAGATTCTGTTAATATTATTAAGAAATTCAAACAATTAACACCGTTTTGGCGCTTGTAAATGTGACGTGAAAGATCGCTGACAGATCTCAGTTCAAGCGGCACATGAACCGATCATCTGTTACTCTTCACTACTAACTTACCCAAATGTAGCTAATAAAATCAATCCATCAGTGTTTTTCAACCGCGGAAAGATGTCCATAAAACAGCTGGAGAACAACATGTGTCACGTAACGTTACATTTACCTCAGGATGCCTTTTAATGACCCATAGCACGCATGTTAGCTGGACTTAAAATAATTGCTATAGAGAGGAGTATTTGGCTAAATATGATAACTATATTACACATTTATTATATTTTACCTATATCATTAAAATATTATAACATTGTTTGTTATTATAAAAAACGCATTATGTTTAATTTGAGTTAGTTTTAACCTTTAATAATACCAGCTGACAGGGCTCTCTGTTTACAGCATTAGGTGATTTATTTTTGGAGAACAATTAACATAACACATTAACATATCTACTGTACCTAATATTTATCCAAAGGAATTGATATTGAATCAATATCAGAAACAAAATCACATGAATTGAATTGAAATTGTGAAATTTGTGTTAAGCAATAATAAAAACGTCTCAGGTTACTATTGTAACCATAGTTCCCTGAGAACAGGGAACGAGACGATGCGTCGAAACGCTGCGGGAACGCCTTCTGCGTGATTGCGTCTGAAGCATCTATGCCAACTAGTCCAATGGAAAAAGGGAATGAGCGTCACGGGCGGGTGACGTCATGACCAGGAAAGGATAAGAGCACTTCCGCTGCTCGCCGGCATTCATGCTTCGACAGTGCCGAAGCAAGCCGATCGCAGGGACGCCAGAAGTATGGCAGGGGGACGCATCGTCTCGTTCCCTGTTCTCAGGGAACTATGGTTACAATAGTAACCTGAGACGTTCCCTTATCGAAAAGGGAACTTCGAGATGCGTCGAAACGCTGCGGGAACGAGAATACCCAATGCGCCATAATTCAAGTACCTGAGTGTCAGACTGTTCAGCTAAGCACTAAGCACCTGAGAACCTGGGGCAGCATCCAGGTCCAAACTGTAAAATCTCACGAATGTGAGCGGAGAGGACCAGCCCGCCGCATCACAAACATCTTGGAGAGAAACCCCATGCAACAAGGCTTTAGAAGCCGCCATACTCCTGGTGGAATGAGCTCGGACCGCCAAAGGACAAGGCTGGCCCGAGTACTCATAAGCAAGTGAAATAGCCTCGACTATCCACTTACTGACTGTCTGTTTTGAAGCAGGAAGACCTTTTTTAGGTGATCCAAAGCAAATAAATAGTTGATCGGACTTCCTGATTGAGGATGTCCGATGTACATATGTGTCCAATGCTCGCACTGGACACGACAAGTGCAGTCTTTCCTGGTCCGCAGTTGCAAACGGAGGAGGACAGAAAGCCTGCAGCACAATAGGCCTCGGAGTCAAGGTCGGCACCTTAGGGACGTATCCCTGTTTTGGATAAAGGAACGCCTTGACCATCCCCGGAGCAAATTCAAGGCAGGTGGGGGAGACCGAAAGAGCCTGAAGGTCACCAACTCTCTTGAGGGACGAAATAGCTAGGAGAAAGACGGTCTTAAGAGTAAGGAACTTCTCTGAGACTGATTCTAAGGGCTCGAATGGAGCCCTAGACAGGCCTTCTAAAACTACAGTCAAATCCCAAGCTGGCACCTTAGTGCGAGTTGCAGGCCTCAGCCTCAAAGTGCCACGAAGGAAACGTGTAATCAGGGGGTCTCGACCCAAAGATAAACCTCCCACCATGGTATGATAAGCCGCAATGGCTGCCACGTAAACTTTTAGTGTGGAAGGACATAGACCTGACACAAAGCGCTCCTGCAGGAACTCGATTACTGTGTTGACAGAACAATTAACCGGATCCCACTGATGTCGGTGACACCATAAGGAGAAAACTCTCCATTTAAGCGCATAGAGTTTCCTCGTAGCTGGAGCTCTGGAGCTTAGGATGGTCTCAACAGCCTCAGCTGAAAGACCACTATCTACAAGTTGGGCCCCCTCAGAGGCCAAACCCAAAGATTCCATATCTCTGGCCGAGGGTGAAATATTGTGCCCCCGGCCTGAGACAGAAGGTCCCTCCTCAAAGGGATCTCCAATGGAGGCCCGTCTAACAGAAGGATCAGGTCCGCAAACCAGATCCGACTTGGCCAGCGTGGTGCTACTAGCAGTAGGCTTATCCCACACTGACGGACCCGCTCCAGAACTCCTGGGAGCAGAGCAACAGGGGGAAAGGCGTACAGACGTAGCCTCGGCCACGTCTGCACCATGGCATCCAGCCCCAGGGGGGCCGGGTGAGTAGGTGAATACCAGAGGGGACAGTGCGTCGTGTTGTGAGACGCGAACAGGTCCACCTCTGCTCTGCCATATGCCTCCCAGATTTTCTCCACCGCCTCGGGGTGGAGTCTCCAGTCCCCTGGCCTCAGCTCCTGCCTCGACAGGATGTCTGCTCCTATATTCTGGTCCCCAGGAATATACACTGCCCTCAGGGAGAGTACCTTCCCCAGGGACCACAGGAGGATCTGGTGCGCCAGTTTGCAAAGCGGACGCGACCTAGACCCCCCTGGCGGTTCAGATAAGAGACCACTGATGTGTTGTCTGTTCGAACGAGCACATGATGGCCTCTTAGGTCCGGAAGGAAATGTCTCAACGCATTGAAGACAGCCATCACCTCCAGGCAATTGATGTGCCACGAAAGATGATGGCTTTTCCACAGACCCTGAACCGAGCGGCCTTCCATTACCGCTCCCCAGCCGGTGAGGGAAGCATCTGTCGAGATAGTAGCTCGATGGCAAAGAGCTCCCAACACCGGGCCCTGGGTTAAGAACCAGTGTTTCCTCCATATCTCTAAGGCACGAAGGCATCGCCGCGTAACCTTGATCATACGGAGTGGGTTTCCCCTCGGGGAGAACCCTCTGGTCCTGAGCCACCACTGTAAAGGCCTCATGTACAGCAGGCCAAAAGGTATCACGTTGGACGCTGCTGCCAGTAGACCCAACAGTTTCTCGAACTGTTTTACAGTGCGTGACTGACCTAGCTTTAGCTCTTTGGTGGCTGCCAGGATAACAGCTACACGAACGGGCGATAGGCTGGCCCTCATCGTCACTGAATCCCATACCACACCAAGGAAAGTGGTTCTCAATACTGGAGAAAGCACACTCTTCTTGGTATTGAGCATCAACCCCAACATCTGCATAAGAGCGAGAACGACACCTCGGTGCCGAACCGCCAACTGCTCCGATTCCGCAGAATCAGCCAGTCACCGATGTAGTTCAGAATACGTACGCCCTGAAGCCCAAGGGGGCTAGAGCTGTATCCACGCATTTCGTGAACGTGCGGGGTGATAAAGCTAGACCGAAAGGAAGAACCCGATATTGGTATTCTTTGCCCCCGAAAGAAAACCCTAGGAACTTCCTGTGCTGAGGGAGGATGGAGATATGGAAGTATGCATCCTTTAGATCTATCGTGACAAACCAGTCCTCGGATCTGATTTGGGTCACGATCTGCTTGAGGGTCAGCATCTTGAACTTGAGTTTCTGAACTGACCGATACAACAGGCGAAGATCTAAAAAGGGATGCAACCCTCCATCCTTTTTTGGAACAATGAAATAACGGCTGTAAAAACCCGACTCTCGGTCGGGTGAGTACACCTGTTCTATAGCCTCTTTTGCTAACAGGGCCCTTACTTCTTGCTCCATTACCAGAGCCTGCTCGGGATGCACCACTGTGGGTAGCACCCCGCTGTAACGAGGAGGACGAGAGCCAAACTGGATTCTGTATCCTTTCTCTACAATCTGCAGGACCCAATGCGAAATATTCGGCAGAAGCTTCCACGCTGCCAGAAAATTTACTAAGGGAACCAGCCTCTCGAGGCCAGATAGAGCTGGATCTTCCGGGCAAGGAAGAAGAAAAGGCCCTCGGACCGTTCTCCCACCCCCCAAAAGATCCTTTTGCGATCCCCAGGAATGCATTCTCCGCGCCGCCTCGGCAAACGCGGGTCCTGTATCCCGTGAGAATCGCGAGCCTGCCACTATCATACAGAGTGACAGGCGAGAGCAGAGCATGCTAATCTGGTAGTTTCACTTTCACAATGTTAGCACTCAGCATGCTCTTACTCTCAAACAAATTGACACAAAGCTGTGTGTGTCCCCACCCGTTTAAATAAACGCGGGCAGGGAGGAACACACTGTTTGTACATTTGTTTCGCCATAACGATACCAACAATATTGCAACAGACAACAATAAATAGACAGGGACAGTTTGACACAGATCGCTTGCTGAGGCACAGAAGCATGAATGCCGGCGAGCAGCGGAAGTGCTCTTATCCTTTCCTGGTCATGACGTCACCCGCCCGTGACGCTCATTCCCTTTTTCCATTGGACTAGTTGGCATAGATGCTTCAGACGCAATCACGCAGAAGGCGTTCCCGCAGCGTTTCGACGCATCTCGAAGTTCCCTTTTCGATAAGGGAACAGTAGCATACCAGTCTTTATGCATGTAAACATTGTGTTTACATAGTTAATAAACTTGATAAAATGATGTTTAGTTACCAACTAATTTGACAATCACAATAAACTTCTTGTGATGCAAGTTTTTTTTTCTTTACAAATCCCCCCCAATCCACCCATTTTATGTTATGTTACATTTACACTAGGCTATTTACAATGACAGGACCCTCTGGTCTTTTTGGGTTGTTGTTTCTGATTGCACTTTAATCCAGATAATATCCCAGAAGGGAATATCAAAACAAAATAAAGTAAAAACTTGTTTTGAACAATTTCTTTGTGTTCTGAGGATTGATTTTAAGTAGGGAGAGAAAAAAATCGATTTAAATCGTAAATCGAATTTTTTGTCAAAAAATCGGGGATTTTTTTTTTAGGCCATATCGCCCAGCCCTAAAATTATTATTATTTTATTATTGTTATTAATAACATTGGGAAATGTCATGCTGTTTGCATCAAATATATACAGGCTTGAGTGTAGGGTTGTTTGATGATGTAATAATAATAAAAAAACACACATTAAAATGTACCTGGAAGGGTCACTGTCTGTGATGCCTCTCCGGCCCAGCCAGAAACCCTACAAGGTTTGTACACACAGGGAATCAAATTTCATATCTTTCAACTTTCACTCTTCTGAAGACACAAGGATACTGACAAGGACATTTATGAGATGTAAACAAATTGCAACCCAAGCATCACTTGTCACTGAGTGCAATGACATCCAAGACAGTACGCAGGAATCATATTTACATGCCGATGGGGCAGCCTGTATGTGCACAGATTACAGTGCTGTTCAATCTAACAAGAGAAAAATTAATTCTTATTCTGAGAGATATTACTGTCAATATTGCATATACGTAGGACGAAAACATATGATACTAAAAGACACGTGCACATGGGAATTTTCCTAGCCCCCCAACTTCTCCAGCACCACCTGTGTGTGTGTGTGTGTGTGTGTGTGTGTGTGTGTGTGTGTGTGTGTGTGTGTGTGTGTGTGTGTGTGTGTGTGCGTGCGTGCGTGCGTGCGTGCGTGCGTGCGTGTGTAAAACTGGAAATGGAAAATTGTTTCTTTAAAGATACAGTATGTAACTTTTTTGGCCACAAGAGGGCGCAGTTTCCAACAATAACAAAGGCGTATGTTTATGACGCAGTGACGAACTGAATGACGGGACTTGCTGTCAAGCTGATGGATCTAGCTAATAATGTTTATGGATGAGTGAAAACACTCATGTTTTTTAACATTACAGTGGTGTGAAGCAGGTCGCGATTGCTAAAGAGACAGATATCACACGCGAGTCCCACGGATATAAAGTATATCACACGCGAGTCCCACGGATATAAAGTATATCACACGCGAGTCCCACGGATATAAAGTATATCACACGCGAGTCCCACGGATATAAAGGAATAAGGACATTTAATTCTACAGAACTACACGCAAGTGCTGGATTACTCACACAAATGTCAGTTTATTAGACGAATTAAACTTGTGAGGGAACGCAGTGCTGTTTCACTTGGTCTAACGTTACTCTATCACACTAAACGGCATTTAAATGTGTTTTGAAAGTTATAATGTTATTCTACGGGTTAGTTTGTTTTCTATAGCCTATGAAACATAGCAGCTAACGTTAGATCAAGATTAGAAAAACGTAACTTACTGACCATATTCTAACATGTCATCATGTTGAGCTAACGTTAACATTGATTTGTTTTATGAACATTTTTGCTCACCTGTCTAATAAAGCTGTCAAGTCGTGACTCGTGAAGCTCTGTCGAGTCCAAGTTAGTCGCGGACGTGGAGCTCTCGGCATCTCAAAAACGCCCCGCTGATATTGATCCTCATTTTAGTTCTCCTTGTTTGTCCCAAAGTCTGCTTGCCATGGTTTATGTTTGAACGAAACAAGAACTTTCTGCCGCTAAACGTCACGCATTACGCAGTTGTCCATGTCTGTCGCCATGGTTACATCATGGCTATGGCATTTCAAGCGGAAACCGAGGATAGCGCGGATATTGCGTCATTGACAGGCGACATTTGTTGGCCGGGACCGCCACTTATTTAAAATTGGAATTTCTCTGAAATAAAAAATCGTTGGAGACTTTTGGGATATTGTAAGTACACAACTGCAGGAAATATATCACTTACTGTGCTAGTGCATGATTTTTGGATATTTTATTACAAAATTCCTACATATTGGACCTTTAACTGTTTCAGTTTCTATGCCAGACCATTTCTAATTTGCCTTTAATTTTTACTCCATTTTGTTTTTCAGGTCTTTTCATAGTCATACCTGAAAACTATCTTGATTAATTGTAAATTAAACCAAAGCTGTTTTTTTATTTTTTACCTTTCCTTGTCTGATCAGGTAAATTTAACACCAGTGTTGCAGTACCACAACTTGACAAGACATGAAAACATGAAAAAAAAAAAAAAAAAAAAAAAAAAAATATATATATATATATATATATATATATATATATATATATATATATAATATATATATATATATATATATATATATATATATATATATATATATATATATATATATATATATACGGACATTAATTAATTTCCTTTTCCTGTGCCATGTTGATTTTTTCCCCCTGCAATTAAGGTACTTGTTTGTCTTTGGAGACGAAGGAAAAGGGAGGTTAGACAGGCCTGAAGAACATCTCATTAAAGACCTGGACAAGAACCGCTGAGTCATTCAGAAGAGCTCCAGACTCCAGTTATAACTCTAAACCTTTATCGCATCTCCCTGACAGAGCTCCGACACCTTCCTCAGACGCACAAAAATAAGGTTTGTGTCAAAAAGAAAAGAAGAGAGAAGTTAATTTTCCAAACGAGCAGTGACTAGCACAGCAGTGAAGTCAGTACAAAAACTGAGAGTTTCTCTTTTGATTAGTCCTCAGCACACTCAGGGAACATTACAATAAGAAAGAGAAAAATGTTAGCAACACATCCATGGGTGTCACTAGACTCTTGTTACCGGGGCTTGAGCCCAAATAAAGTAATCATAATCATACTCATATAGTTTCTGTGGAACCAAAGTTTTTATTCAGAGATCACGTTGTGTATTGCATAGGCTGTAGAAAGACTGACAAGTGGCTAGTAGTCAATGGTAAATGAGTAGCTATTTGAAATTATAAATAATTGAATAAGTTCATGAATATCTTGTTTCTTGCCCTATGAATTTGATATCTGGGTTTTCATTGGCTAGCTCTGGTCACACCAACCATATACCTCAGTTAAATTTGATGTTAAGTTTAGGAGCTTAAAAGGTTAAAGGTTACTTCATACGCTGTGAAGAAATGTAGAAAGATGTGATACTAATCTGTAGTAGCCTATAGTAATGTTTGGGGTATTCTACAAAAGATGTGTTCATCATATAGAAATTCTTGTACATGTTTTGTCTTCATTCTTTCTCTCTACTTTCAAATTCGAAAGTTTGGGGTCAGTAAGATTTATGTTTTTGAAATAAATCTATTATGCTCACCAGGATTTTATTTGATCAAGAATGTTGTAAAAAAAGTAAAATGGTGAAATATTGTAATTTGTGTATTATTTTAATATGTAATATATGCTCTAAAACATTTCTTATTATTATAATGATGAAAACCATTGTTCTGCTTAAAATTTTTATGGAACACATTTATTTTCAGGATTCTTTACTAATGACTTGCTTGAATAAAACATTTACTTTTTTAATGTAACATTACAAAAGTGTTTACTGTCACATTGCTGTCACAAATTAAAATCTTACCCAGATAGCAAATTGGTATTGGGCCGAATCTGGTTGAATTTTGGCTGTGAGTTTGGCCCACATACCACATGGAATTACGGCCCGAGATTGGTCAAAAAGCTACTTGCCCAAAGTAAACCAGATCCATGCCGTATGCAGACCAGAACTCACCCACAACTTCTTCCATGTCCCCAGAAATCAGCCATAACTGGCCCAGAACAGTGCCAGAATCCCCAGATGTCAGCCAGAAAAGAGCCAAACTGCGACCACCTATACTAACCACGAACATACGGTATTGCATTTTTGATTTTACTTACAGTGTACCTTTAAAAATATAAAACAATGTGAGTTACATATTCCCTAAAGCTGTCTTAATAGCATTCTTGCAAGAAGTGAAATTTCCAAGAAAAAGTTCAAGTCTGCTCTTTTTTTTCACTATATTTTGTTTGCAAAAGTGGATGCGTTGAAATATTAAACTGTTATAATTTTGAATGCCGACTTTTCCGCATCGAAGCACCTTGTAGTTCTACAAACTTGAGCATTGAATTAAACTACAAAAGTACCTTTCTGAAGGCATACATATATTCCAACATAATCTGAAATAATCAGTTTGGCTTGAGATGACACAATGCAATCCTACAAAAATGTTCTCACCTGGAAAAGACCCATTTGTAGTACTCAAGAATATTCAAAAATGCTTCTCACAAAATCTCAAACTATTGAATAGTATAGTCTTTTTACAGGGTCGCTGGCAGCCAGTGCAACCTGTACTGACGAAAGGCTAAGAACATCCGTGGGCGCATGTGACAAAAGAAGACAGACAGAGAAAATGAAGGGATATGTTTAAAGAATGTCTAAATACAGCTTGCGTACTCTCCGGTTGAAAGCCCTCCATCCATTCACGGTTGCGAGGAAGGAGATTGCAGTCGGCGCATTCACATTTTGGCGTTTGGGACTGTTTGCGGGCACAGAGGATAATTGAGTGTGAGTTAATTCCTATCAAAGCCCATTGGACTGCAACTAATGGACCGAGGGAGATGCCTCAAGGAGCCAGCGCTTTCAATTTCTTTTGTTTATTTAGATGGGAAAATGTTTAGTTTTTAATTAAGTAAATCACTATTATTTGTTCCAGTGTGGTTGGTAATTTGAAGAGATTGCAACCTGACTTGAAATTCAAGCGCTATTGGCTTTGAGAGAGAGAGATAGGGAGTACTGGAGGAGGCTAAAGCGTGGCGTAATGGCCGTGAACCCGAGAGAGCTCTCTCCATGCAGTATAGAAACACTCCCTTGGCTTCACTTTGAAGTGTTCCTAAGGTTCTCTCTGAAAACTTGAATTTATTCAAAAGGGAGCGCTTCAATGGAGAGTGAAGGTAAAAAAGAGAGAAAAAAAATCAAGGAGTCATTGTAATGTCCTGGACCTTCTAAAGTGCGGTAACTGTGTGTAATTGTGTGTGTGTGTGTGTGTGTGTGTGTGTGTGCGTCTTTACAAATGTACCTTTCTATCTTATTTTCACAGATTTATTTTTTTGTTGGTGAGTGATCGGAGGAGATGGATTTCTTGTATTCACTCGTACTGTCAAGTGCCTGGGTGTTTCACCTTATGGATTTTAAAGGTACATTTTGAAACAGAAAGGCAAAATACAGCTATCTTATATGCATTAACCGATCAACCTAACCCACTGAATAAAACATAAAAAAGGTAATTGTGACTTTATCTCACAATTCTGACTTTTTTTCTAGCAATTGCAAGTTTATATCTCCCAATTATGGCTTTTTTCTCTGAATTGGTTGATATAAACTAGCAATTACAAGTCAGAATTGCAAGACATAATATGGCAATACTGAGAAAAAAGTATTTTTTCCCCTCAGTATCAGACTTTATAACTCGCAATTGCGTGTTTTTATCTCAAAATTTTGAGAAAAAAGGCAGAATTGCAAAATAAAAAGTAACAATTATCCTTTTTTATTATTATTCCATGTCTTAAGCTTCCATGTATTTAATCTAAACTTTGTTTGTTTGTTGTAATTATACCAAATACTTTGTTCATAGCTTTGCCGTTAACAACATAAATATAGTCCTTTATCAAAGCCTTTGTGCAAAGGTACAAAATTGGGAGAAGCAAATTTAAACTGCTTTGACATTGACATTATATTAGCCTTAAACTAAACTACACCACACTTTCAAAAATGTTACATGGTAGCTTCAACCAAACATTCACAGATATCCCTGTATGTGGGTTAAAAGTGACATCTGTTTTTCTCCTTAGACTTTTAAAGTAATCTTTTCATCTCACAATTCAGGAACATTTCAGTTAAGGTGTATTTGATCATGTAAAGTAGTTTACAGATTTAACATTAAAGAGAAAAAAAACTCCAACTTCCAAGAGTTGGAATGAGATATTTTTATTTTATTTGATAATTATCAGGGATTGTTGTTGCAGTTTCAGTTTTTCACCTCACCTTTTTCCTGTGCAAACTAATTTAAAAAAAAAATCGGTGATAGATCTTAATACAAATCTAACTTTTATTTCAGGCTGTGTGGAACACTTGATTTTGATTGGTCATTCACTCCATCACCTGGTCAGATATTTTTTTTAATATTTGCTGTCACTGAAACTGGTTCTACTTTTGTATATCTCTTATATATATAGAGAGTTTATAATTTTAACCAACTGCAGATGCTCAATGCTGCTGAAAGGACGCGTTTTTGAGAAGCGTTTTGAACTTTTTTAACATGACATTGGGCCCTATCTTGCACCCAGCGCACGATCTGAAACGCAAGTGTCAAAGCGCAAAGCGCAAGTAACTTTGTGGGCGGATCCCGGCGCTGTTGCTATTTTCCCGGCAGGATAAATACATCTTGCGCCTGGCGCAAATCTAAAAGAGGTTGGTCTGAAGTAGCTTCATTATTCATAGGTGTGGTTTGGGCGTAACGTGAAATAAACCAATCAGAGCGTCATCCAACATACCCTTTAACAAAAGGTGCGCATGTTGCATGGCGGATTGTTATTATTATGGCGCGCGCACCAGGCACGCTTCAGAATCGGTTCACAGCCGAGGAGATCGATGTTCTCGTCAGGGCCGTAAATGAAAGAGAAATAACATTGGGGATGGGACAAACCCACCCAAATCAATAAAAAAAAATATGAGAAAGCTCAACTTAACTGGTAAGTTAAAGAGTAAGGTTTTTAATGTACTTACATTATGGTAAAGGTGATTTCGCAGTCTTCAGATTTTTTTCCCTAGTTCTTGACGGACAAACTAATTTGTCAGATGTCCTTATATACATATGTGTCTTGCCACTATTGGGCAAACAGGTCTGATCCGTCATTACTACATTTGCCTGAAAAATTACCAATATACACTGGTAAATGTGTAAGCTAGATGTATGCCTATTTTTTCACATCTTCATGGACACCACACTGATTTCCCTCGTATGGTAATATATTTCCTTGTTATAATGTATGATTTGCAAAAATAAAAACTGCTGCATCTGTGTTGATGAGAGAATCAAAGTGTGTGCGCGTTGTGCACCCGTTACATTATGGCCAAGCATGCGCGCTTAAAATAGCATTATGAACAACGCGCAACGCGCCACTGACTTTAGACCAGGTTTTTTTTGGTCAGTGGCGGAATTGTTTTCTGGAACTGCAAAATAGCACTAGGGAATGTTTGCGCCGAAACACGCCTCCTTTTTGCGCCGACCCGCCCAGGAGCGCAAGTTCATTTTCTAGTTTACTGTTACGTCTCCCCACCAATAGGTCTAAAAATAATAGGGAAAGTAACACAAGTATTAAATTTAGTTAAATAAATAACAAAAAAAAAACAAAAAAAAAATTAGGTTCAGTTACTGATAATAACTCGTGTTGAGATGAACCAGGCAGAGACAGATTTCGTTAAATGTTTTTTTAGTAGGTCGTGATATAGTAACCTGATGGTTTTACAGTTTGAAAGTGAAGAAATAAATATTTACAGAATATACACAAATGATGAGACAAAACGTAGAACACAGGAGAAAGGGACAATGAGCGGTGCTAAAGCAAAGAAATAAACATAGCAAAACCCTCTAACTTTGACCCCTTTGATACTTCTAAACTATCAAAGAAATACACGAAAATAAACAATCTTCCGGCAACGGATCGCCAACTAAACTACACTAAATAACAAACATACATGAGGTAGCACTTACCTGATGTATATAAAACAAACTCAAACTCTAACGTGTTGCATTATGTAGATCACGTGACAGACTAACTATCCCTTCTCATGGTGTCTGGGAAGATCGATGTGGTACAGCAAAGTCACGCTTCAAAAATAAATCAAACAATACAAACTTAGAGAAATAAAAGAAAAAACAATCGAGGAGGCTAGCAGCAAGCAACAACACAGTGACACGAGTGAAAACACGCCCTCCCTTCTCTACTCGTCACTTCCAGGTCTTTATATGGAGAAGGTGAGTTCGGATTGGTTCTTTAGGGGGATGACATCACGTTGATTAATCATGGACGAACCAATCATGTGACCTAAGAATAAAGACAGCAGAAAACGTCTCTGGTTACTTACGTAACCTATGTTCTCTGAATAGGGAACGAGACGCTGCGGAAAGCGCAGTGGGAACCAGTGGGATATTCTCTGAATGTGCCGATTGTCTGAAGCCTTATAGAATCACGCCAATTCATTGGCTGATGGCGTCCGCGCAATATGGCTCCGCCCCGACGCTCTTACGTCGCATCATACGTATTCGCGCGCGCGCCATCTGCTCCTCAGATTTCTCTGCCGAAAAGAAACTGTCAGCAGCGCGAGGAGCTTCCCTATTCAGAGTTACATAGGTTACGTAAGTAACCAGAGACGTTCTCTTTCATAGGTTCTCTCAACGCTGCGGAAAGCGCAGTGGGAACGGACTACCAATCTCGCCAAGCTAGAGCGCTTTTATGACTGGTAGATAAAAGAGACAACGACCGAAACGAGTTCAAACAGAAAGAACCTGGGAACCCGGGGTCATGTCAAGATCCAATAGAACCTATAGAACCTTACAAAAGTATGCGGAGAGGACCAGCCTGCCGCAACACAAATATCCTCCAAAAGTGCTCCTCTGAAAAGAGCTTGAGAAGATGCTACACTTCTGGTGGAATGTGCTCTAATGTTAAGAGGTGAAGGCAAGCCACGCACCCCATAAGCCAACGAGATAGCCTCTGTGACCCAGTGAGAAATCCTCTGCTTCGATGCAGCAAGCCCACGGCGGCTAGCACCGAAGCAAACCAGAAGCTGGTTAGATTTCCTCCAACCGCCTGAGCGGTCTACATATATCTTAAGAGAACGAACTGGGCAGAGCAAGTTAAGCTCCCTATCTTCCTCAGATGAAAATGGAGGAGGGTGGAAAGCATTAAGGTTAACTACCTGAGAGCGGAAACTTGAGGAAAGAACCTTGGGGACATACCCTGGTCTCGGCCTCAAGGAAACTTTGACCAGGCCAGGGGCAAAGTCCAAGCAGGACTCGCTAACAGAAAGAGCTTGTAAGTCTCCCACCCGCTTTAATGAGGACAAAGCTAACAAAAGAGAAACCTTAAGAGTCAGAATCCTATCCGGAGCTGACTCCAAGGGCTCAAAGGGGGCTTTCGTCAAACCCTCTAGGACAACAGAAAGATCCCATGAGGGGACTCTAGGGGAGCGAGCCGGTTTCAGGCGCTTCACCCCACGCATAAAGGCAGAAACTAACCTTAATTTGCCTAGGGGAATCTCATCCGATTCCCTATGCGCTGCAATAGCCGTGACATAAACTCTGAGAGTGGTAGCGGCTGCTCCAGCCGCAAACTTCTCCTGCAGGAATTCCAGTACTGAACCAGCAGGGCAGTTAACTGGGCTCCTATCATGTGCTAAACACCAAGTCTCAAAAACCTTCCATTTGGAAGAATATAATCTCCTTGTAGAAGGAGCTCTAGCACTCGCAATAGTCTCCTGAACGTCAGTTGGGAGACCAGAGCTTAATGCTAACGGCCTCTGATCGGCCAAACATACAGCTTCCACATGTCTGGGCGAGGATGCCATATCCTGCCCTGTAGCTGGGACAGCAGATCTTCCCTGACCGGGATCCTCCAGGGGGGAGACTCCAGTAGAGGAACTAGCTCCGAAAACCATGGCTGAGATGGCCAGAACGGAGCTACCAGGAGGAGGCGGACTCCGCTCTCTCTCACTCTGGCCAAGACCGCCGGGATCAGTTTGATGGGCGGGAAGGCATAGAGTTTCTGCGTTGGCCAAGGGTAAGCGAACGCATCTATCCCCAATGGGGCCGGGGGACTCAGGGAGAACCAAAGAGGGCATTGGGATGCCTGTCTAGGGTGCGCGACCGAGAACCTCCCTGCCGGTTCACATGAGACACCACTGCCATATTGTCCGTTCTGACAATGACATGGTGACCCTCCAGAAGAGGGAGGAAATGAAGCAGAGCCAGAAAAACGGCCCTTAACTCCAGGCAGTTTATGTGCCAGGAGAGAGCCTCTCCGGTCCAGACCCCACACGCTGGTCTGCCCTCGAAAACCGCTCCCCAGCCGGTGAGAGAGGCATCCGTCGTAATCATCTGGCGACGAGATACCGCACCCATGCTGACCCCTTTCCGAAGAAAAAGAGGGTCCCGCCAAACTGACAGGGCTCGAAAGCAACTGCGCGATACCTTCAGTAGGCGAAGGGTTGACCCGGAGGGTCGAACCCCTGAGAGTTTCACCCACCACATGAAGGGTCTCATGTGGAGTAGGCCCAGCGGTAGCACGGAGGAGGCCGCAGCCATAAGGCCCAGCATCCTGCGGCAGGTGCCCACAGACACATGATGGCCTAGTGAAAAACGAGCCAAGCATGTCGTCAAGCTGGAAATCCGTGCAGGGGCCAAACGGGCCTGCATGAGAACGGAATCCATGTTCACCCCCAAGAAAACGGTGCTTTGAGCCGGAGCAAGAACACTCTTCTCCGAGTTCAACCTCAAACCGAGAGACTGGATATGACTCAGAACGACGTCTCTGTGGTGGGCCACTAGCTCCCTGGATTGGGCTAAAATGAGCCAATCGTCCAGGTAATTTAGAACACGGATGCCCTGGAGCCGCAATGGGGCCAGAGCTGCATCCATGCACTTTGTGAATGTCCTTGGAGCTAGAGATAGGCCGAAGGGAAGGACCCTGTACTGGAACGCCCTTTCTCCAACGGCAAACCTGAGGAATTGCCTGTGTCGCTGTACAACCTGGATGTGAAAATAAGCATCCTTTAGGTCTATCGTCACGAACCAATCCCCTGGCCGAATCTGAGATATGATAGCTTTCAGCGTCAACATCTTGAATTTCCCTTTGTAAAGGGCGAAGTTCAGCCGGCGGAGGTCCAGTATGGGACGCAAACCGCCGCCCTTCTTCGGGACCAGGAAGTAACGGCTGTAAAAGCCCCGCTCGGTTTCCCCTGGAGTAATCTCCTCTATTGCTCCTTTGAGAAGGAGGGAAGAGATTTCCTGCTGCAGTACAGAAGCCTGAGCGGCGCTGTCTACTACAGTCGGAAACACCCCGTTGAAACAGGGGGGATTGCGGCAAAACTGAAGAGTGTAGCCGAACCGGATTGTGCGAAGAACCCAGGACGATACCCCTGGTAAGCGTTCCCACTCTGGAAGGAAATGTGACAGAGGAGGAGGGATGTTGTAATGCAGACGACATACCTGAGTAAGGGTGCCGTGTTGACGCTCCTGGGGTAAAGAGGTTGACTGTGCAGGAGGGCCATCGGCGTCCTGGCACGTGATGGGAGGCATCGAGATTGGGGTCATGGTGACCAGGTCCGCCTGCTTCGGAGGAAAATTCGGAAAGTGTCTCCGAGGATGCGGCCGGTAGTTATAGAGAGCGTGGGGGGTGAGGGGAGAAAGCCGAAAGCGTCTCCTTCCTCCCGCACCAGACTGAGTAGAGAAGGTGAAATATGGCCTGCACTTCGAGACACTCTGAGTGGCGAAGGTGACAGGGCAAGGAAAGGAGAGCTGGGAGGTGGGCAGAAACGCTTGCGCGGTCTGACCCAACCCTGAGGAACCAGAGGAGCTCTCCTTTTTCTGACCGGAGGGTCAGGAACGGCTCTGCGCCGCCGGAGCAGTCGGTTTGTCGGACCGCTTCAACTGGAGGCGCTTGTGAGGCCGTTGACGGGGAAACGGGCGACCGCGGGCTCCCCAAACCGTGGCAGGTGGGGGATGCCCTGGTTCGCTTCTTCTGGAAGAGAACTCCGGTCTATGAGAGGGACGTTCTCTGGGTCGCACCGGGGGGGGAGCAGAAGGTTCCCTAGCCCTCCTGGGCATGAACTGTCTGAACGCGGCCGATTGGGATTTGGAGGAGCGGAATTTCTCAACCACTGTGTTGACCGCCTCACCAAACAACCCTGTTTGAGAAATGGGGGCGTCCAAGAGGAAAACCTTCTCTTTATCACGGATCTCCGTGAGATTAAGCCACAAGTGGCGCTCCACCGCAACAGAACCAGCCATAGAGCGACCTATAGCACGTGCGGTATGCTTGGTGGCTCTTAAGGCTAAATCCGTAGCCTTACGAAGCTCCTTGACCGCTTCAGGGGTCACACCGTCACCCTCGTCCATTTCCTTCAGGACGTCCGCCTGGTAGGCCTGAAGAATGGCCATAGTGTGCAGGGTCATGCCTGCCTGCCCAGCCGCCATGTAGGATTTCCCAATGAGAGAGGAAGTAGTCCTACATGCTTTAGAAGGGAGAAGGGGGCGCGACTTCCAGGACGGCGCAGACGACGGAGCAAGATGGTCGGCTAAAGTTTCCTCAATCGCCGGAATGGCGGAATAGCCCTGTTCCACAGAACCTACCAGGATGGTGAAATCAGCAGCAGCCGCATTAGTGAGGCGCGAAGAGAAAGGCTGCTTCCAGGATCTGGAGATCTCATGATGCAGATCACTGAAAAATGGCAGCTTCCTCCGTTGAGGCCTAGAATTAGGGCCACTGAGAAGCCTTTCGTCGAGTTTCGACGACTGAGACTCACGTGGCTCGTCGGGCCAATCAATAGTGAGCTTCTCCGTAGCGCGCGAAAGCACGTCAACGAGCTCCGCGTAGGCCGCAGTAGGCCGCGCTTCCTGGCCGCTCGGCGGAATAACCTCGTCGGCGAGAGTAGGCCCGAAATCCTCGGAGTCGGAAGCCTCGGTAAAAAGTATATCCTCCAGCCCGAAAGAAACCGCGTCGCGTGCTCCCGGGCTGGGGCGCAAATAATCGTGTGAAAATTCGACTGGCATGTCTCGCGCGTGCCGAGGGGAGGGAGGGAGAGAAAGAGCGGGGCTCGTCTGCTCGAACTCCGCATCCTCAAGCTCTACATCCGAACCCCAGGTCGCGGATCCTCGAGAGGCCTCGGGAGCGCGACAGGGGGAGACGAATGATTCCCTCTCAAAGACCGCGAGCCGCAATTTGAGGGTTTTGAGCAACAAATTTTCACAGAATTTGCATTTAGACGATCCTATAACTGCCTCACGCGCATGTGAAAAACCCAAACATTTAACACACTTACTGTGTGGGTCGTCGTTAGCGATGTAACGAGCACATGGCGGAGTACAGCGTCTGTAATCCATGGCAGCTTCACCGTAAGGAGAAACAGAGTTCCGCTTGAACAGTCGCAGAAGCGCCGAGAATAATCCTAGATGTAATTGTAGCTCAGAAAAATCACGAGCGAAGGGCAAACGTGACCGCTTCGTTCTGAAGGCAGAGAAATCTGAGGAGCAGATGGCGCGCGCGGCGAATACGTATGATGCGACGTAAGAGCGTCGGGGCGGAGCCATATTGCGCGGACGCCATCAGCCAATGAATTGGCGTGATTCTATAAGGCTTCAGACAATCGGCACATTCAGAGAATATCCCACTGGTTCCCACTGCGCTTTCCGCAGCGTTGAGAGAACCTATGAAA
Organism: Chrosomus eos; assembly: GCA_036326025.1. Classification (NCBI taxonomy): domain Eukaryota; kingdom Metazoa; phylum Chordata; class Actinopteri; order Cypriniformes; family Leuciscidae; genus Chrosomus; species Chrosomus eos. The sequence continues at coordinate 17,379,126 of CM070825.1, forward strand.
GAGAACAGAAGGGGAGGGGGAAAAAGAAAACACAACCAAAATACGACACAGACGTAACATTTACCAACGTGCGTCTGTGGAGGGAAAAGCCCGCTTTGCGCGGGTGCAAAATAGGAATGATACATGCGTCGGTGTACAAAGTCAATTGCGCCGGGTGCAAGATAGAGCCCATGGCGTCTTGAAAATATGCTCATGTGCAAGATGATAAAAAATCTTCGAGATGTAGCTCAATTAGGGCTGGGCGATAAAACGATAACGATACGTATCGCGATAGACACGTGATCGATATCAATAAAAAATGTGTTCGATAAAACGTTCGATATTTTTTTTCTTCGTCGGAAGAAACCACAGGTTGTGAAGCAAGTTTGGTTGCATTAACAAAGGCACGCACTCTCTGGTAACCTACCTAGCAACGTAGGGAGTGACACGCTAACAACAGGCAATCATGTAACGGTGTCAGTTTGGTTGCGCGGCGCGCCGTAACGTTGTCTCGTGCTGCTGGATTCCTCTTCAGTAACCGGCGATTGAGAAGCAGAAAATGAGTGCCCTTCATCTGCATGCCATGCAGGCTAGAATTGCGAAACATTATTGGATAATTCGCTCTATTCGCGTTTGATGTGAACACAGCATAATGAACAGGCTTGCGATGTCAAGATTCCAATGCTGGAGTGTGTGCGCGCGCGAGAGAGAGAGAGAGAGAGAGAGAGAGAGAGAGAGAGAGAGAGAGAGAGAGAGAGAGAGAGAGAGAGAGAGAGAGAGAGAGATAGAGAGTATGCACGAGAGAGTGAGACACGCGGGCGCGAACTAACAGTGGAGACATAAAAATATACTTCGTCATTTTGTTAATACAGAACATCATTCAGTCTACATTTGTGTAGGCCTATACTCGCAATAAACACAACATTGTGCTTTTTTCACACTGTATTTCTTGTCAAACTGTAACCTACAACTGTTACACACACACACACACACACACACACACACACACACACACACACACACACACACACACACACACACACACACACCGTTTTAAAAGCAAAACATATTTATCCAACCCCTTTTTAAAACAGTCTGTGTGTTCTATCTTTTATCGCATTGGTTTTCATTTCTTGTCCTCAAAACAGAGCAGTAATCTGTTTATTTTTAAGTTACACATTAACTAAAAAAGAAAAAATCACTTATTTATAATTCTGATTAGAATAAAGTTAGGGTTAATTAAAATTATGCAAAACAAATATACAGTATTGATCTGAAATATTGCGAATTTTAAATTCATTCAGGTACAATTACCAAACATATCTCAAGGTCTTTTTATCTTTTTATTAATTTAATAAACTAATTATATAAAACTATTATCAGTGCACTATAAATGAACTGGTTCTATGCCTTTAAACTTATTTAAAAAATACAAAGCTTAAGACATTAATAAAAAAAAGCCTTCTATATTTCTGTTTAGCTTTTCACTCTATTGTACCGAAATCGTACCTAACCGTGATGTCTGAACCGAACTGAATTTAGACTTATGTTTACATTTTAATTATTTGAGTTTTCCATAGTTCTGTTGACATTTCTGTCTTGGGATTATAATCAGAGGAAGGTTAAGTTTAAAATAAAATTTTTTAAATGTAATATATTTTTTCTCCTGGTCCTTATTTTAAATGGGTCATAAAAAAAATCAATAATTATCGATATCGAACGATATGAAACACTGATATCGTGATACAGTTTTCAGCCCAGCCCTAAGCTCAATGAATGTAAACATCTGTCTAGCGCTTGTTTACAAAGATAAACAAAAAGTATTGCAGTGGAACACTAATTACAAGTGGGTGCTAATTACAATGAGGACAAATATTATTTTTAATTTTTATTATTATTTCATTCTAATGCTAAAACTCTGTTCTGTAAGACAATTACTTTACATTTAAAACAGATTGTCACTGTAGGGCAGAAACCTTGTATCTCCATATTTCATCATAAATTATATTGGTCACCCTTTACCTCTGTCTGTAAATTTCACAAATATTTAACCAATGAAAAATATTAAAACAGCTTGTGACTTAACCTCGTAACTCCATTGGCTCCTTAAACTGTCAGTCAAACCTCATAACACCCGCTTCTTGAATCTTGAAAGACGTGCTGCTCGCAGTTTGGAGCGTCACAGCTTGTTTGCAAAGCAATGGTAGAACTGGTTCTAAAATAAAGAACTGGTTGTTTGAATAAGAGCAGTGTTTTCTTAATCAAGAAACAATATAAAGGCATTTTTATGTATTTGAGGAGCGAAGAAGAGTGTCTTAGTCTTGCCGTCGAGTCATCATAGGCAATACTGCCTTAAATAACCGTAGCACTTCATTTTTTTATAACATGAGATTTTGGCCAACTGCTTACAAAGCTACAGCTACAATAAAGTTTAAAACTTGTACATTCATAAAGTCACAATATCAACTTGACAACACTTTGTTTAATTATTTGTAAAAATACAGCCCCCCCCCCCCCCCTCCCCCCCTCCCCCCATTTCCTGAAATGTAGTACTTTTGGTCTTGGTTTCCGTCTGACAGGTCGGAGTTGGTGGGCATAAAATATATACATAAAAGCATTTTTGTCATACAAGAGGTGGAATGCTTTTATACGATGTCCTCAAAAAGTTCCTGCCAGTCACACTGAATGTGTATCTAGCCAATTTGACCCATGAGCAAATGTTCAAATCTTCTATTCTCAAAGCTATATGCGGTAAATGCTCCCTCACCATTTCTGCACTGCTTGACAAAACTGCATTTGAATAAAAAAAAATGGCCAAGGCAATTTACTGTAATGATTGCTTGTTGCATTTTCCCTTTCTGCCTCCATATACACAATTTGCGAGTCTTAACACCACGTGACACAGTGTGGAGCTCTGACTTGCCTTCGTCCTCCTCGGTCTGAGAAGCTTTTGACACAGAATACAAGGTCTTCCTCCTTCCTCGATTCACCATCTTGCTGTGAGCTTTTAGCTCATAATAACTTTGCTGCCTGTATATTATCAGGCTCCAACAATCAAGTTTAGTGGAGTTGAAATTGGTTATCCATGTACTGTATGCCAAGGCTCAATTTGCTCTGGATGGTAGCATATGTTGTTGCAAGGAAATAATCTGCTGTGTGTGCAACATTCTTGTTGCCATTATACAGGAGTGGTAGTCTGTGTTTGTGTTTGTGTGTTTAGCTGCAACTTGTGTATTATAAGACAAGAGGATATAAAGAAAAATAATACTCTAAAAAATGCTGGGTTGTTTTTGGGTCAAATATGGACAAACCCAAACGTTGGGTTAAAAATGTAATGTAAAAATCTAACCCAACAGCTGGGTTTGTCTATATTTTACCCAAAGTTGGGTTTAAACAGCCCAGCAGTTCAGTTTTTAGAGTGTAAGACAAGAGGATATAAAGAAAAAAAATAGCATTTTAATGAATAATAATGGAAGAATAATAAATAAAATAAATTTAAATTAATTTATTTAAAACTAAAAATGAAAACCAAATGTATGTGTAAAGCATTTTTATAGACTGTATAGAGTATAGACTGAAATGCTATTCAATAAACAAACAAAATAAATAAAATACCTTATTAGAGAAAGAGATTAAAATAATAAAATACACCACAAATACTTATCAAACCTAATGATCATTAAAATAGTGAAGGCCTCATTAAAATATTTGATTTAAATGTTTTAGCTGCAACTGGCGATGTGATGTGACTATAATTTAAATCATTATAAAGATTTTTTTGTTTCAGTTTCTATTCTCTGTGTAGCTCTGCCCACTGGGTATTTAATTGGTACACAATTCACAACTTCTAATTGGCTGTGATTGTCATGTTGCTCAGCAATTACACACTAATATTTGTAGATGACCATTTCTTGTTGCTGAAAACTTTGTCATGCTTGGTATTCGCAACTGAAAACTGCTGAAAGAACCTCTTTGTATTGAAAACCACAGAAGTAGTTTATAAAAAAAGGTGTCAGTGTTTGCTTTGTAAATATAATTAGAAATCCAATTGTTTGCTTGTAATTGCAACCTTAATACTGTATGCAATGTGCAACAAGCTTTATAGCGATGGAGATTGCATGATATTGCAGTATGTGAAATATGAGACACTGTTTGTGCCTTAATTATGTTTGAATATAATGTCTGGCAATAGTTGCAAGTCTCCGGCGTGCACTTTTGTGAGTCTGACCAATCAAGGCCGAAAGCATTCAAATTGTTGTGTTAAACCACCTGTATTTTCGTCTATGTATAACTTTGTATGTATGACTCAACTGTCAATCATAAGCGGGTGTTCACTGTCGAATCAGATGGAGATAAAAGCAAAAATGTGTTTTTTTTCTTTGTTCTAGACTTTGAAATTTCATTCTGTTATTCTCCTTTGAGTCCTTGAATAAAAAACACACAGGTTGTGATTAAAAATCTCAAAGTGCTGTTTATTTAGACTTTAAAAAGAGCAGAATAGTGCTTTGTTGTACATCGCATAGCTTTAATACTTTCTGTTCTGGAGCTGTAGTTTAGAGTCGCCCGCTATATAGACTAAAAGTCAGATTCTATGCTGCAGACTAATCCCATGTCATTATCTTGTTTAAATAAGACGTCAACGTGCCGCATCAGGAGTCGGAATCAGACGGTGTGCGTGTTTGACATGTCTTTCCTCTCCTATCGCTGCTTTTCAGGCAGTCTGACTTCTCAGCGCACGAGTACGGCTGGCTGCAGCATTTAAATGTGCCATGCTGATTATCTTGCCACTGTGTTTACGTATTCATTTATGTAAACATTATGCTAATGTGTTTTTCGGCTTGTCGCTTGTGTCCAATCGTGCCCTTCAAGTTTGACGTGAGGTGACTGATGCAGCCTTGATGTGAAGTTGCAGCTTCTGTCATTCGGGTTTCTGAGAGCAGTCGAGTGCGCCCAGATGCACTGGATACTTGTCATTGGCTCAAAAGAGGTGTCGGGGTTTGAAAAGTCCTCGCCCGTGCTCTCGGGAGTGGCCTTTCAAGGAAATGCGTCCTAAAATAGCTAACCCTTTTGTGCACGCTACATTTGCTTTTACTCAGTGAAGAGTGTCCGAGTAATCATGGTCTCTAAGAGGTCTTTGAAGGCCGGATAAAGTCATGATCGGATCAGAGTAGGCTGATAAAAGTCTGACGCCGCCTTTATAACAAGTACGCCATGGGGCTCGTGAAATGTGTGAATGCCTGGCTGCTACCTAGCGTGTATATCACTTTAAAGGAATAGCTCACCCAAAAAACAAAGGCCGCTCTTGCCATTCAACCATTCACAGTGAGTTTTCAAGTTCCAAAAAGAGCACAAAAAAACCTGTATACACTTAAAAATAAAGTTTTTCAGCAATGCCATTTAAGATCCATTTTGGGTTTCCCAAAAAAATGTTGGTGTCCTAAAGTGCTTAAAATGTCCATTTACATTTGGCACCGATGGCTCCATGAAGAGTCTAGCCAAAAGACTCTTTATATTGGAAGAAGAAAATAGTTCTGTTAACTGTTCACTGAAAGGTTCTTTGGGGAACCAAAAATGGATATCTATGGCATCACTGTGATTAGTATTAGTATTATAATAATTTATGTTTCCCAAAGAAGCTTTTAGTAAACAATTCTTAAAATATTTTGACATTTTAATAATCTAAAGAACATTTAGTGCAATGGAAAGGTCTCATGTATGGTAAAGGTTCTTTATGGAACCATAGATACCTTTAGAACCTTTATTTTTAAGAGTTTATCTGAAACCAAATAATAGCTTTGCATGAGAAACAAATAGAAGTATATATTTTCTTCACATATTCAATGTGTTTTCCCCCGTTTAGTATAAGTCAAGAGGGTCCAATGTTGTTTGGACTACATTTACTTTCAAAAGTATAATCTTTTGTGAAGAATGTAAGTCATATAGGTTTGGAAGGAAGTGAGTAAATGATGACAGAACTAGTTCTTTGAGTTGTTGTTCATTGTTAATGGTGAAAAAAATTCCCGCAATTAAAAATATTAGGCACACTGTTCCTTTAAATCTCAAACCACTATTGAATATCACATTCTTTTAATTAGGTACGATCTCCCACGCTGAGTTTCCACAATTGCATGCCTGATGTTACACAACGGGGTCGTCGGAGAGTCATCGTCAGTGTTATGTCCCGTTAAATCATGTTTATGACAGGTACAAGCCGACTCC